>CAOLHI010005084.1:0-273575 GCA_948474755.1 Ctenosaura bakeri
GCAAAACAATGTTTTACTGAGCAACTTGCTAAGAGAGGATGGGTCCTCTCTTGGACAACATTGTCCCTTTCCTATTTTGAAAATATCCAGATTTCTATCATTCATAAGGACAAAAAATCTATTAGAGATAGGATTTTTGAGTTGGATTCCTCTGAAAATATGCTTGCTCATCAACAGCAAGTGTTCTCTCCATGGTACAGCCTTATAAAGAAGGAACAATATTTTCAACAGTATTTTCAAGATTTAACTTTCGTTGCTCTGAGAAAAGCCTTTCCTGCCTTCCGTTTCCAGACAATGCCCTCAGCATATTTAGAGGGAAAGTATAAAGGGATCCCTTATACACTGCATTTGTGTATTTGTGGTTCTGGGGAGGTGGAAGACCTAGTGCATTATCTTTTATATTGCCCACTGTATAGGGACCCCAGGAACCATTTCCTGGGAGACCTTTTGAAAGCAAGAGCAGGTTGGACACTGCCTAATATTATTTGTGATCTATTGGCAGATCACTTAAGGTGGCCACCTTTAAAGTAGCAGCTCAAAAGATCCACTGCAAATTTCTGAAAACATCAGCAGTGGACTGCAAAGGGGACCAGTTGTTGTAGCTTTATTGTTGCCCCAGCATTTTCCCTCATAATTTTATTTGATTTTATTCTTGTATTTTCTCTGTATTTTGTATTTTGTTGATTCTTATTGGTAAGCAGGCTGGCTGCATTATTATAATTTTCCTGCAGTGCTTTTGCAATATTTTGTAATGGACATTGTTCCACAGACAAATGATGATAAGAATGGAGTTAAGATTAAGAAGTAGCTGAATATGAGAGGTCTGCCAAAACAACCTGATGAGGATCTATAAAAAAAACTTGCTTCAATATTAGGGAAGAGGTCTGAAAACACACAAATACAGAAAGAGAAAGATACAGCCTCTGCAAAACATTTGCCATTATTCTAACCTGATACTTACTTAATCTGGGAATTGATAATCCGGTGTTGTATTTAAAATTTTAGACATATTTTCTTCTTATACATATGTATGTATGTATAAGAAGAATATATGTCTAAATGTGTGTGTGTGTGTGTATATATTCTTAGCTACATATTCTTAAGTATACAAGTATATTACTATATGGTTAAACATATACACATAGAAATATATATTTAATTTTATTCCACTACCTTATATTTTCTATATATTGGATTATATTATGTTATAGTCATCTTTCCACATTTGCTAGGGTTAGGGGTACAGGACCCCCATGAAAGTGAAAAAAATGTGAATAACTCTAGGCTCTCCCAAACTATATTTAACACACAAAAAAGTATGATCACCATATTCAACCCACCATGGATACCTCTGAGGCATGCAGGGTTCCTTCACAAGGCAGAAGTGGGTGGCTGGTGAGGCTTACTACCACCTCTACTGCTGCCCCACACAATTTTTAACAGAGACATACAAGCCTCATTTTCAGTTTCTCAGTCTCAGGAGGCTTGAAGTTCCTGTTAAAGATGATGTAGGGAAGCAGCAGAGGTTACAGCAAATAATCTGTGAATAATCAAATCCGCAAAAGTGAAACCCACAAATGTGGAGGGCTGACTGTAATTATACTCTCTCATGTTCACATTCAAGTGATAAGTGAAGAGATTCTGAGAAAATTAGTTATTGTGTGATTAGGATTGGTGCTCTTATATCCTTAAAATGTATAGATAAATTTATTGGTGCTGTTTTAACTTAAATTTTCAAAGAAGTGATTAAAAATATTAAAGAGTTTATAAATAATAAACTCAGGCTTAGGAGAAAATAAGAGTATTTTTATAACTAGTACTGTACTTAGAAAGCAATTGTTGACTACTATATGAATACTTCATTGCTAACTGTAATTGAAGGCAGTGGTGAACTTAATAGAATAGTGTTTAACCATAGAGTCTTAGACCATTTCCACACTATACTATTATAGTGCTACTATTCCACTTTCAACATCCTATGGAATCTTGGGTTTTGCAGTTTTGGGAGGAGGATTTAGAATTCTCAGCCAGAGATCTCTTTGGCCTCAGTAAACTACAAACCCTAGAATTCCACAGGATGTTGAAAGTGAAATAACAGCACTATAACAGTGTAGTGTGCAAATTGCCTAAAATATCTTTCAAGGTTACAATATAGTCTGTATCTCTGAATTGTACAGCTGTCACACAGGTAAGGTTTGCTGTACTTGTTACACAGATAAGAGCTTGAAGCTAAGGCCAGTCATTATCTTCAGCTGAATAAACTAAGGCCGCTGAACAGTGTCATTAGGTTGATCAAGGGTACAGGAAACTATTAAGGATATATAAAATTGTATGTGAATAACTGAGGATTTTCAAAAAGTAAATTAGTGTTATACAGTATAATATATTACATCAAAAAAAAAAAGGAAAGAAAAACAGAAGGAAGAGATGATGAGAAAGGCTAGATATCTGAGAAAGAAGGACAGACAGAGAATAACATACAGTAAAGAACTACTTGAATCCAACACATCGATGATAGAAGAAAATAAAAAAACAACAACTCAGAGCTGATATTAGAACTGAAGTGGAAAGACATGGAAACTGATATTAAAAAAGAACTAAGAAAAGAAATGGAAAAATTTTACTCAAAAATTAGAAACAGTAACAGAAGACATAAAACATCTGAATACAAGAACTGATGAAATACAAGAGAATACAACTAAATTTGAGAAATGAACAACAGCCTTAGAACAGACAATGAACAAGAAAAAAATAAAGAATAATTTTACAGATGTCAAATACAGGTCTGGAAGAGAAACAAGATGAAAATCTATACTCTTAATTAAGAGGGAGGGAAAGGATGGTGTCGGATGCTTCTAACTTTTAAAAAATTCTTTTAGAAACCTCTCAGACTCCTACTTGGAATTGCTACTGACTAAGAGGTAAAGTGGGGGAACCAAAACAAAGATTCACAGCTTTATTTTTATTCGATAAGATACGAAGGCTGACAAGGACAGAAAGATCTCAAGTAAGCCTGTATTGGGGGGACTGGGAATGCGAGGAAGGTAATTAAAGTGGAGTTTACTATTAAAACAGCTCTGCCAGATAGCTGTGATTTTGAAGCTTGTGGAAGCCTAATTGCACCACTTTTGTGATATATTAGTAATGGTGTATACAACAAGGGCATATAGAAACATGCTAGAACCCCCTCCACTTGAAAGTATTCCTTTGGCTGGACACAAAAGGAAAGGAAAGACAAAGATAACTCAGTTCTTCTCCCCAGGTGTGGAGGCGGGGAAGAAGGATCAGCTATTAAAAAACAACTCATTAGCTTCAAACCCTCAGACTGAGCAATTGCATGAATTTAAGAGTAATACAAAGGCCCTTTCTGCACCTTACCTTCTTCCGGCGCTCGGGTAAGGGAATCGTGTGAGCAGCCTCCGGCGAGAGGCTCTCACATCCCTGCTGCTTCAGCTCCGCACAAGCTGCCTGCTCGCATGAGAGCGCTGCCTCTTCCTTCTGCAGTGCAGCCTGGGAGTTTCCCAGGCTGCGCTGGGGCAGGAAGCGCAACCCACAGCTCCAGAGGCTCCGCATGCCAGGTAAGTGCGCACGGGACCCGGGAGCAATGTGTGATCGCGCACCATTACCAGCTTCCAGCCAAAAATAAAAAGGTGTGCAATCGGCGCGTGCCGGCCCCTGGAGCACCACGCGATTGTGAGTGCGTCATGCAGATCCAAGTGCCCTTTTGCATAGAAAATGCTGAGTGAAAAGGGCCATAGAAAGGTTCTCCTGCCCTGAATCTGGCAGTAGAAATTGTCCTTGCTGAGACTAGGCTACTAAAGGAATGTCCACAAACTGGTGAGATTGAGAGAGAGCAGAGGGAATTAAAGCTAAAACAAGCCTTGGAGCTAGGTGGACACATGGAAGCGGCAAGCATGGAAAAACCACATAGTAATAACGAACTAATTACTGGAGACACCACATGGATTGAAGAATGGCTTTGCTTCCTGTCCAAACATATCTAGTATATTAAATCCTTCTTAAATGATTGTACTGAGCTCTCGATTCTGTTGTGAAGGTCTACAAAATATTGAATATAGACAAGCAAGTGAATAAGGCTTTAAATGCTGGCAAGCAGCAACCAATTAAACCAGGTAACTCCCATTTATCTGCTAAATCAAATAAGAATTGTTCTAAGAAAAAAGTGAATAAAAAGACTGTAAACAATTTGAAGAAAAGTAAAAATATAAAGAATGTAAAACAATTGAAGCATGCTTCTAAGATAAATTTTGAGAATCTCTTTGATTTGCTAGCCAAGGAGATAAAATCAGAGATAAAGTTACCCAAGGAAATAAATACAAATTCTAATGACAACAGCTGCGTCAGCACCAAGCCAACAACTTGTGCAAACTTACTAACACCTCAGCCTGTAAGCCAACTATACTAACTTTCTGATGCCCCAAAGGAATTATTGGGAGAAGATGCCAGTCAGGTAGGTCTTCCCAGAGATCAGTTCCCAAACCTGGGTCCTCCGGAACCCTGGTCAGTGACGGCACTTAAGGAAAAAGAAATACAGAAGGGAAACACCAAGGACATCAATTGGAAACTTGTGTTGTCTCGTAAAAACTGGTATTTCAGAACTATCCTAAACCTGCAGGGATTCTCAGTATGAATGCAAAGCTCATTTTGTAAAGTTACTAAGAGGGTCCTCCATTAATTTTTGCACTATCAAGGACATAATACAAATAGAATGTCTATTCTTTAATTATGTATATGCTTGTACAGTGGTCACATTTAAAAACTGGTCAGTGGCTAGCAGGATACTTGAAAACAAGGATGAGCTAGCACATCTTGGCTTAATTATGACAAGACTGTTTGAAAATCTGTTTCAAGGAAAAGGCTGTTTGAAAAAAGTGCACTACCTCTTCTCATAAAGGGAGGTAACTTTAGTCATGCTGTTCAACAAACAAAACCCTGTGAAAACCTGATTGATTTGACCAGTGAAGGTCTGGACACTGTAAAACCCAGTTTAGCTGACACTATAGAGGGAACACAGAACAAACTTCAGCTGAGTCAGAGTTCAAATTGTGTCCCCCCAAATTAGAGCCTGCATGTTGTGATGAGGAAATAGATCTTTTGAACTCATTCTCTGCTCTTACATTTGAGGAACAAAATAATATTTTAAAACAATTAGACAACTTGAAAACAACTCTATTAACCAAACAGTCCTCAAATACACACCGGTTAACTGGGGCAGAAGAGTTCATAAAAGCAGAAACTCTATATCCAACTGAGGAGATACCAAACAAGGAAGAAGGGATACATGCCTCAATCCATCAGGGAGAAAAGCAAACAAATTCCTTAGCTACAAGATCTGAAGGCTGTACTACTTGGACTGATATACCTGCACAGTATGACCTGAGGTCAACAACTCTAAAGACAAGACCCTCCTCATGGATTGATATGTGATTCCTAGAGGACCATGAACTAGGACAAAAAACAGAACATGGTGACCCTGTATATCAACCATGGAAGGAGATTGTGCCAATAATTTCAAACATTAGTAGACCTGCACATCAGCTGGATTTGATTGAAAGTTTGGATAAGGAGTCCATCTGGACTATTACCCCTTGAGATTCCATCACTTTCTGCAAGATCACATACTCAATCTGAGTGTGATAACATATCTGCCTGACAACAAAAGAGTCAGAGTAAGATTTCTTTCCTAACTTGGAATGTGGCAGGATGGACTGCATCTACCAGTGACCCCAATTTTATTGCCTTCTTATCTTGTTTTTATATTCTTCTGATACAGGAAACTTGGTTTACAGGAGAGTTATCATTAAACGGGTTTCATTCTTTCTCCCTAACAGCAGTTGCAGGGTCCAGGTACAGCAGAGCCATAGGAGGATTAGGAATTTTGGTTTCCACAACCTTACAAGTTTCTATAATACCACTCCCTTCATTTAAATCACATGGTATGGCTGTTAAGATTCAATTTAAATCTATCAATTTATTGATTGTCAATGTTTACATGCCTCCACTGAGACAGAAAAATCAAATTAAACCACTGTGGGCAGAACTTGAGTCATATGTGGCTGATCTCACTACTAGGTACCCTGATGCATCTGTGATATTGGGAGGTGACCTGAACGCTAGATTGGGCCCTGATGACAGCACCTTATATTCGCAGTTTAATTTTCTGCCTCCACATTTAGAAGAAGATGTAGTCCTACTGACAAGCCGCTCTAAAGACCAGAAAGCGAACTACGCAGGCTTGTGCTTGGCATTAATGACTTTCAGATTAAATCTCCACGTACTATATGGTGCTATAGATAAAGATCAACCAGCTAGTTTCACCTACCTCTCTGGAACCAGAATGAGTGCAATTGACTATATAATTGCCTCTAGGGACCTTCTTGAATATGTAAAGGACTTAGAAATCATCCCAAGGTTTGACAGTGCACAAGAGCCTCATGTTGAAGACTGTCGGCGGCAGGCTGGGGTCGAGCAGGTGTGGGTCAGGAGTTACAGGAGTCTCGCCCGTGGAGGCCCCTGCCAGCAGTCTAAGGCAAACGCAAACAGTCCTTACAGCAGGTACTACAGAAAATAAAGAAAGGGTTACTTCACCCGGGAAGCTGGCAGAGGGCTGGGCTGGGCTGGGCTGGGCTGGGCTGGCTGGAACTCCGGACGAGGACATAGGCGTAGACAGGCATGGCAGGACCAAGCACAGACAGGAGGCTCACAGAGGGCTAACAGTTGTTGCTCCATGCCTGCCTCTGCCTCTCTCTGGACTTAAGTAGGCCTCCAGGGTCGGCGGCAGCCAATCTGACAGCTGGCTCGCAGCTGCAAGCCCTCAACCGGGCTCGCAGCTGCGAGCCATCAGCCAGCTGAGAGCTCTCAGCCTGCAGCCGCTGCTCAGCCGCTGGGAGTGGCGGGCGGCCTCCTTGGCCTGCCGCTGCTGCTGAAACGTGGGAGGAGGGCCGGCAGCTTCCTCGGGATCGGGGCCGTGGGTGGGCGGTGCCCCAGGATGGAGCCTGGGTCCCGCCCACCCCGGCAGGCCGTTCGGGCGTTCTCCCTCGGCAGCGGCGGCCTCCGTGATGACTGGGCGCTCTCCCTTGGCGGCGAAGGCTTCCGCGGCGTCCTCCTCAGCGGCGGCGGCCTCCGCGGCGTCCAGGCAGCCCCTCCCAGTGGCGGAGGCCTCCACAGCATCCTTCTCGGCGGCGGCGGCCTCCGCGGCGTCCGGGCAGCCCCTCCTGGCGGCAGAGGCCTCCACGGCGTCCTCCTCAGTGGCGGTGGCCTCCAGGGTGTCCGGGCATCCCTTCCCAGCGGTGGAGGCCTCCACAGCGACCCGGGAGTCGTCCGGGTCCTCCTCCGTTCCGGAGGCCGCATCCGCGGCGGCCTCCAAGACGCCGGGGGGGCGGTCAGGCTGGACCCTCCGACAAAGACCTTCATTTAATTGATATTACCCTTGATGAAAGAACCTATCACAGACCTAGATGGTGCCCACAGTTAAATCATGTGATAACTGATTCTTTGTCCACTCATCACTTTCAGAGTATTCAACTTGTGATCCTTTCTGCAGAGCTCCCTGAGGTACTCCTTAATTATAGAAGGAAGAAGAAGGAAGAAAAATTCCATAAAATCCTGGAAGATATGACTAAGGTTGAAAAAGAGATAAGATAAAATCCTTCAGATAGGACACTAATTACAAAATTTAAATCTCTACAGAATCAGCTAAATGAAGAGAATTTAATAGAGATAGAAAAAAAGATAAGATTAATGAAACAGAGATACTTCTAATTCATGAACAAGCTGGAAAAGTGGCTGGCGCTAAAATTACGTAAAGAAAAAGAAAAGAGGCTAATTACGGAAAATAAATCAGGCCTGAAAAGTCTCACTAAACAAGAAGATATTAAGAAAGCTTTCTTTGAATATTACAAACAGCTTTATGGTATGAAACCTACTTTGAAGAAAGAACTTATTAATCTTCAAGCGTATTTGGACAGCCAAGACATTCTGAAATTTTCAGAGGATCAGAAGTTAATACTAAACTGCTCTATGTAAATAACAGAAGCAATTAAGAAACTGAAAACTGGCAAAGCTCTGGGATCAGATGGTTTTTCCCCTTTCTATAAAATTTTTGGCGACGATATAGCCCTCCCCTTTCAAAAAACATGTCAAGAGATCTTAGAGAATGGCATCCCAGAGACATGGAGGAATGCCAATATAATCCGATGGACGTTAAAAACTACCATCCAATCTCTCTGTTGAATGTTAACTGTAAGCTCCTTGCAAGTATCTTGGCCGATAGACTGAAAAAAGTACTCTCTTCCCAAATTCATGAAAATCAAAATGGCTTCTTGCCAAGAAGATATTTAAGCAACAACATAAGAACAGTTCTAAATGTAATAGAGTACTATGAGTGTCACAATGAAAAACAGATTGCATTGATGTTTATAGACACCAAAAAAGTGTTTGATTTGGTGAATTGGCTCTTTTTGATGGAAACATTTCGAAGAATGGATGCAGGAAAAAACTTCTTGTCCTGGATAGAGCTATATATAACAAACAGCAAGCCCAAATTGGTGAATGGAGAAAAATTTTGATCCGGCAAAAGGAACCCAACAAGGCTGTCCATTATCTCCAGTTCTCTTTATATCAATTCTTGAACTGTTGAATAGAACAGTGAGAAATGATATCGAGATAAAAGGACTTCATTTAAGGGGTTATAATTTCAAACTGAAATCCTACCTATGCAGATGATCTAGACTTCTTTCTAGAAGACCCAGCTTTAAGTTTGGCTAAGTTGATTCATGTCTTAAAGGAGTTTGGTGAATATTCGGGAATTAAAGTCAACCAAGATAAAACATCAATTCTGACAAAAAAAATCTTGACTAGTTGATCTCCTTACTTCTTACTAAGATCTCAGGATTTAAAATTGAAAAGAAAATTAAATATCTAGGTATCTGGCTAACCAAGCAAAACAACCAACTGTTCAATAATAACTACGTAAAGACTTGGAATAGTATTAAAAAAGACCTAGAAAATTGGAATAAATTAAATCTTTCACTATTTGGGAGATTCACGACTATTCAAATGAATGTGCTACCCAGGATGAATTTTCTCTTCCAAAACATTCCTATGATCATTAATGATAAGCCATTTGCCACATGGAAAAAAGATCTGACTAAGTTCATTTGGGCTGGCCATAAGCCAAGAATAAAATGGAGTATACTAACTGATCTCAAACTAAGAGGAGGATGTGGAGTACCCGATCTGAAAACTTATTATTATGCAAGTGATTTAACTTGGGTGACTGAATGGATAACTTTGCAAAATGAAAGACTACTTGCACTGGAAGGCGCGGATACGAGAATGGGGTGGCACGCCTACCTACGGTACAGCAAAGTGGCAATTGACAAGGAATTTTCCTATCATTTTTTGTGAAGGGCTTTACTAAATGTCTGGACTGAATTTAAGAAATCTTACTATACTAAGTTGCTGCTTTGGATTTCACCACAGGAAGCTTTTTTTGGGTGTTAGAAAACTTCTTCAGAAATTTGGCTCTGCTATAAAGATATAATTCACTTTTTGCCCCAGAATCCTGTTATATTAAAAACGAGAGAAGAACTGGCAAAAGAAAATATAATGTGTAATTGGTTCCCTTATCGACAACTGCTGGAACAATTTAAAAAGGATATTAGATTAGAAGTTTTTTCACAGAAGATGACAAGAATGAGTTTGAAAAAATAATCTTTAACAATGAGACTAAGCAGATGTCGAAATTCTATAAAATTTTACTCTTTTGAGAAAGAGAAGAGGAAATGATAACAGACTCCATGGTTAAATGGGCGAGAAACATAGGAGAACCAATCCAAACACAGCACTGGGAGCAGAGCTGGAAGCAAACATATAAATTTACCACTGCTCAAAGCTTAAGAGGGAAGTACACGAAAATGCTACATAGATGGTATTTAACACCAGATAAGCTAAATAAGATATACAAATCCACCTCTGGAACCTGTTGGAAATGTAAGAATGGGTTGGGCATGTTTTATCATCTATGGTGGACACGCAAGAAAACAAAAAAACTTTGGATAAATATACATAACAAAATCTCAGAAATTTTCAACCATAAATTCCCTATGTCGCCTAAATTCTATTTGTTAAACATGATTCAAGATTTGCCCTCAAACCTTTCCAAACATTGGAGGATTCTGTTATACTTGATTACAGCAGCTAGGACAGCCTTTGCAAGAGAATGGGGAAAAATAATACCTCCACTCTTGAGGAATGGTGCCATGAGATTCTTGAAATGAAAATGATGGATATTCTATCACATATAATTCAGGGAAGAGATGAAGGAAAGGTGAAAAATGAATGAATTTTGGTAACCCAAAACTTATTTGCATCTGAGCATTGTCCTATCTGCAACACCTGCAAGACCCCTTCCTCAAAACTTTTCCCAGTCAAACAGGTCATTAATGATGTCAGTTTTGAACTTTCATTGCCTGCAACTTATAAACTTATCCACCCTGTTTTTCATTGCAGCTTACTCAAGCCAGCCCCATTGAAGACTACTTCGACGAATGATTCCAGGCTCCACCTCCGTGACCAGTTAGCTCACCTTCCTTCCCTTTGCCTACATAGCTACTAATATTGGCAATAACATTTTACTGTTTACTGTTTGCTGTTCATTCTGCTCAATACTAACCGTCTTTTCCTTTCTATAATGCATTTTCAACTTTTGCACTTAAGTTTTTTTTCGGGATGGGCAGGATGTCAGGATGTTCTCCATATTATAATAATGGGATATGTAGTAGGATTTAAGATAGCTGCTTGCTTCAAATGGAAGTATGGGAACCAGAGACCGTTAGATAAACAAAAGCTAGGAATGGACTGGTAAGCCCTGCCAGGCTCTCACCACTTCAAGGTCTCTTGCAAGAGGGAGCGAAACGTCTTAGGATTTTATGTACTTGCCTTTGCTAATTGCTCTTTAGTCCTTTCATTGAAGTCCTGTATGATGTATCACACTCCAAATAAATAGTGGTTATGCACTTTACTATCTGTGTGTGTGAATTCAGTTTCCTGACAAGTTATTTTCAATATTTGTGAAGGAGATAAATGCCATCTATATAGCATTTTATAAAAAAAAATTCTTAAATGTGTGGGTTTTATAAATTTTAGAATATTGATCTAAGACTTGGCCCAATCTTCCAATATGAATGGATGTCCTATATTTTGGGCCCATTTGACCATGCTTTCCTGCACAATTTCTTTTTCCATATCTATTTTTAACAATATTTTATAAATCTTCCATATTTCCTGTTTCACCTCTGGTTGTAATATTTTATCAAATTCTCCCTCTTTAATCTCTATGTCATCCCATTTCTTATCTACCTTGAATCTTTCTGACAGTTGTGTAAGTAATAGCCAATATGTCGTAAGTACAGTATCTCTTAATTCTTCATTTGTTTTTAACCTAATATCATCTCCATGTATTTTTGTTATATCTCAATACATAATCCACTTAACTTTGGCATTTCTCTTTTGTAGAAGGCTTAATATGGAGATAGCCATAAGGGAGTTTTGGGGTACAATTTTTTTTGTACTTTGTCCAGACTCTTAATAGAGATCTCTGTATAAAGTGTTCATTAAATTTTCTATTTATTTTTGCTTTATCATGCCATATATAAGCATGCCAACTGAAGGGAATATCTGCACTTTCTAATTGTAGTAATCTCTCATTTCTTAATGTAATCTAGTCTCTTGTCCAAATTAAGCAACCTGCATAATATTATAATCTTAAATCAGGTAATCCCAGTCCCCCTCTTCCCTTTACTTCATTCAAACTTTTCCATTTTATTCTTGTCTTTTTCTCTTTCCAAGTAAAATTTGATAGGTCTTTATTCCATTCCTTAAAAGTGGAATGTTTTAATGTTCATTATTATGGAAAGATTAGAAATAAGAAGATCATTTTCAGTAAGATGTTCGTTTTGATTATTGCTGTTCTTTCTAGAAAAGAGAGTTCTAGTTTGGACCAATTCATATTTAGTTTTTTCTCTTATTTTGTCATCTTTAAATGGAAAGTTCTTTAGTCTCCAACTGTTCTCTTATTTGCCCTCAAATGTTAAAGTATAGGATTGTGGTCTGAGATTGTTCTGAGGCTCACTTACATTTTTTATACGTCCTTAGTCAGAGATTTTGAACATAAAAACATATCTATCCAGGACCATGAGTTGTGCCTGTCTGACTAAAATGTATATTCCTTCTCTTCACCGTATAACTGTCTCCAGGTATCTATCAAAAAGGAGTTGCATGTTAAATCAAGGAATGATTTGGAAGGTTTCCATGGTTCTTTTTTTGCTTAAAGAACTTTCCATCCTTGGAAATGACTTCAAAAACAATGGATCAGATACTAATTTTAGAAGAAATAAAAAGCATGAAGCTAGAAGTTAAACAGGAAATGAGAGAAATGAGGAATGAAATCAAACAAGACATTAAATCAAATTTGAAAGAAATTAAAAATTCTATCGTAACACGAGTAGAAGATTTAAAGGGGACCGCTAATAGAGTGAAAGCTCTAGAGGAAAAAGTGAAAAGTGTGGATGGATGAACGAAAGGAAGAATTATTTCCAGAATACGAGAAGGAATTAGATGAAAAAGCTTTAATGGACCAGAAAATGCGAGAAAACTGTTTAAAAATCAGAGGTTTAAGAGAACAGAAAGGTGAAAATCTATACAGAATTTTAATTCCAGCATTTGCCGAATTACTAAAACAATCTCCTGAAAAAATTGAGTGGAAAATTGATAAAGCTTTCAGATTGGACTCAAAAATAGCAAGAGAAAAGAATCTCTCACGTGACAATGTGGTATACATAACAAGGAAAAAAACAAAGGAAGATATTAAAGAACAAAGTCTGGAAAATACTTTAATAATAGGGAATGATAGAGTACACATCTATAAGGATATTCCAGGAAGAATTTTACGGAAGAGGAAAGACTACAAATTTTTGACATCACAATTGAAAAGAAAGGCTGTCTCTCATCAACGGGCAAAATTAGAAGGATTAAGCTTCCGCATCAGAGAGAAGATTGTTAAAATAAGTTCGACTGAAGAAGCTCAAGAATTTCTGAAAAGATATGGTAAAGAGCTGGATACATATTGTGTTAATAGAGAAAGAATGGAACAGAACAGATCTAATGAACCGCTAGAGGGAAAACGAAAGGAATTACCAAATCAGGAAGAAGAACAAATGGGTGCTCAGGGCTTACAGGAGGCTGAAGAACTGGAGGAAGAGACAGAAGAAAGAAGTGTGGAAGAACCATCACTCTCTTGAGAATTAATTTTTATATAAATTAATAAAATAAATGGATTTAAAGATCCTTTTATGGAATGTTAAAGCCACCCCTCAAAACAGAAGAAAAATATTTCATTATTTGAATAAGAAAGTGTATGATGTCATATGTTTGCAAGAAATTTGGGTAAAAAGGGGAAAAGTAAGATTACTATGAAACAAAAAATTTGGTTTGGAGTTTTTATCAGTCCCAAATAAGAATAAAAGAGGTGTAATTTTTTTTTATATTAATCATAAGATACAGGCAAAGGAAATATTTAGTGATGAACAAGGTTGATTCTTAGCAGTGGAAATAATCTGGCAAGGATTAAAGATATTACTGGTGGGAGTGTATGAACCTCACAGCAACCAGAGCAAATTCTACAAGGACTTAAATTTAAAGATATCTAAAATTAATTATGATAAAATTATAGCCTTAAGAGATTGGAATGGAGTAATTAGCCCTCTACTGGACAAGAAAGTGAATAAACCTATAAAGAAATCACAGGGGAAGCTTCCTGAAGCATTTGAAATAATGATGGACAATATAGAATTATTAGATGTTTGGCGGTATATCTATGGAGCATCTAGGGAATACACTTTTTATTCTGAAAGCTATGCATCATTGTCCAGAATTGATATGTTCCTAGTTTCCAAATCAATTATTAATAATTTGAAAAAAATGGAAATTATACCAAGAAATCTTTCAGATCACAATGAGATTCTTCTAACAATAAAGATGGGTAAACCAATATGGAATTGGCGTTTAAATGATAGATTGTTACAAGATGAAAATGTAGTTCTTAAAGCTAAAAAGACAATACAAAATTACTTTCAGGATAATCTTAATGAAGGAACTAATATTGAAACAGTTGGGGATGTGAGTAAGGCAGTAATGTGCTGTTTCTTTATTCAGGAAAATATGCAAAGAGTAAGGAGGAAGAGAGAAAGTATACAAAAGATAAATGAACAATTAAAGTTAAAGGAGAAAAAATTAAATGACAATCCTTCAGACAATTCTGTATTAAAAGAAATAAACTATGTTACAGAAACAATTAGAATTACAAATGAATAAGTTATTGTATATAAAGTAGAAAAATTTTGAATGGGCAAATAAAGCAGGAAAATGGTTAGCATATAGAATTCAGATGAAAAAAGAAAAATTTTTAGTTACAAAAGTTAGAAAAGGAAGTAAAACATACCAATTTGGAGAAAATTTAAAAAGTATTCTCAAATTTTTATTCAGAACTCTATAAAGATTCAAGTTTGTATGCAAAACAGATTGATGATTATTTATCTAAACATTTGCAGATGAAATTCTCAGAGAAACATCGGAATATACTAAATGGTCCAAATACAATTGCTGAAATAAAGGAAGCAATGAGAAATATTAAAAAGGGGAAAACATCGGGCCCAGACGGTTTCTCAGCATCCTCTTATGAAATATTTCAGGATCAGTTAATTTTGCCTCTTCAAGAAATGATGAATAAAATATTGAAGGTAATTTTCCAAAATCTTGGGAACAAGCAGATATAGTTTTAATACACAAAGAGGATAGGGATCCACTGCATGTAAGAAACTATACACCAATATCGTTACTAAATTTGGATTATAAAATCTTTTTATAGATTGAAAAAGGTATTAAAAAATTTAAAACAAGGTGACCAATGTGGCTTTATACCTGGGAGATATTTAAAAGATAATATAAGAAATGTAATTAATTTGAGTATTTCGGTAGAAATCCTGGGAAAAGGTTGGCTTTAATCTTCTTAGATATTGAGAAAGCTTTTGATTCAGTGAAATGGGAATTTATGTTGGATATCTTAGGAAAGGTAGGAGAGAAATTTTTACAATGGATTAAAGCAATATATACTAAACAATCAGCTTGTCTGATTATAAATGGTGGGAAATCTAGAACAATTAATATTCAAAGAGGAACAAGACAGGGCTGCCCTCTTTCTTCTTTACTATTCCTATTAGGGATTGAAATACTGGTTTCAAATATAAAATAAAGAAATTAAAGGAGTGAAGCTGCAAAGTAGAAAACATAAAGTATGGGCGTTTGCAGATGATCTGGCAATTTCATTAGAAGAACCAGTAGAGAGAATTAAAGAATTGAAAAAGATACTTGTTGAATTTGGGGAAATTTCTGGTTTAAGAGTAAATGAGGAGAAGACAAATATATTAACTAAAAATATGACTCAGGAAGATGAATTAGTATTAACCCAGATATCAGGATATAATATATCAAGGAAAGTTAAATATTTGGGAATACAATTAACAAAAAAAAATGCAATTTGTACAAAAACAATTATGAGAAAGTGTGGAGAGAAAGTACAAGAGATTTTAAGGATTGGAGTAATCGAAATTGACACTTTTGGGCAGAATATCAGTAATTAAAATGAGCGTACTTCCAAAGATGCTTTATTTATTTCAGACAATACCTGTCATTTATGGAGATACAATTTTTTTAAAATGGCATAAAGATATTACTAATTTTATCTGGGAAAGAAAGAAACCGAGAGTTAAATTAAAAATACTACAGGACGATCAGGAAAGGGGTGGAATGGGATTGCCTAATTTAAACTATATTTTCATGCTGCTTGTTTTAGTTCGATCAAAGAATGGATAACATTAGAAAACAAGCAGCTATTGGACCTGGAAGGAGTTGGCATATGGTCAGGCTGGCAGTTCTATCTATGGTATAGTAAAAATAGAGCAAAAAGAGAATTCAACAATCATTTTGTAAGAAGAGCATTAATATATGTATGGTATAAATATAGATTAAGATGCTGCCCTAAAGCACCATTATGGGTATCTCCTCAAGAGGTGTATTACAAAAAAAGAGAATATTCTTTTAGATAAATGGATTAGATATAAAGATTTGGTAAAATTTCATAAGGACAAGATTAAAATAAGGACAGAAGAAGAATTTAAAGAATTAGGGATTAATTGTATATATAGACAGATTAGGGAAAAACTGAAACTGGACCTAAAATTCTACACTTAGGTAGAAAAAATAGAATACAGAAATATAGGATGGGGGACACGTGGCTGGATAGCAGTACATGTGAAAGGGATCTAGGAGTCTTAATAGACTACAAGTTGAATATGAGTCGGCAGTGCGATATGGCAGCCAAGAAAGCCAATGCAATTCTCGGTTGCATCAACAGGAGTATGGTGTCTAGATCGAGGGAGGTACTGGTACCACTCTACTCTGCTTTGGTTAGACCTCATCTTGAATACTGTGTCCAGTTCTGGGCACCTCAATTCAAGAAGGACATGGTCAAGCTGGAGCAAGTCCAGAGCAGGGTGATCAAAATGGTGAGAGTCCTGGAAACCATGCCCTATGAGGATAGACTTAGAGAGCTGGGTATGCTTAGTCTGCAGAAGAGAACGTTAAGAGGGGACATGATAGCCATGTTTAAATATTTGAAGGGATCCCATGCAGAGGAGGGAGTGGGTTTGTTTTCTGCTGCTCCAGAGACCAGGACAAGGAGCAATGGATTCAAGCTGCAGGAAAGGAGATTCCACCTGAACCTCAGGAAGAACTTCCTGACAGTCAGGGCTGTCCAGCAGTGGAATATGCTGCCTCGGAGTGTAGTGGAGTCTCCTTCTTTGGAGGTTTTTAAGAAGAGGCTGGATGGCCATCTGTTGGGAGTGCTTTGAGGGTGTTCCTGCATGGCAGGGAGTTGGACTGGATGGCCCCTGTGGTCTCTTCCAACTCTACATTTCTATGATTCTATGATTCTATGAGCCCTACAGTCTGGTCCTGGTTGCCACATTCAAGTCCCCCAAATCCAGGCATCTATTTTGCATTTTATTCGCATTATTCTAATTACACATATTCAATTTGCATTACAATTATGGAAATCCAGTGCTTTCATTGTTGCATTTTTCTACAACTACTTTCACCTTTGATACCATTTTTACAGTAACCACTGATTTGAAAGTGTAAAATTTAAAGTGTTCGATTTGGAACAAGGACACCCAGCCTCAGATCTCTGCTTAGTCACATCTCACCCTCCTATTTTTCCTTTGCCCTCCATTTCTTCACTGTATGCTGCCACAACTCCCTTGCCTTGCATCTTGTACCACCACTATGCTTCCTACATTCCCTTCCTTCCCAACTTGCCACTGCACCATCTTCCCTTCGTTGCACCTGCCACTGTACCTCCCAATCTTTCTTCCTTCCCTGCACCATTTATTTCACCCACACTGCTGCCTGCCTGCCCACCCGCTAAGAAGGCAATCATATTGATTAAGTGACACCATAGCCTGAGAGCCTTCATAAGAGTTTTCTTTTTGGTGGTGACAAATTATTCAACTATATTCATTGTTTTCGGTAGGACAAATAAATATGACCATTTAAGACAGATACTGTAGTGACATCAAGAAATAAAACCATTGTTTTGCTTTTATTTCAATAGTGAGCCCTCCATATTTGCATATTTGACTTTCATGGATTTGATTATCTCAAGAGTTTCTCCAACCCTTTCCCCCACTTCCAGCACTCTTTTTCCACAGGAACTTTCCCTCTTGTCAGCTCCAAACAGGCTGCACAGCCCTTTAGAAACCCATTTCTAGTTCTCTACTTCTCCACCACCAGAATGTGAGCTGTGCAGAACATACAATCTGTATCAAGTCAAACTTGTCTACTCTCCACTCCCCTTGGAATTTCCTTGAGTAAGGCAAAAAAGGATGTAGGAGGTTGGGAGGTGGAGCAAAGGTAGATGCCACTTCCACTTGAAAATGAAAGTTTTCCTGCTCACAGAAGAAGTCCTGCTAGTTTGTTGCAGCAGAAAGAAAAAGTGGGGTTGTGGGGGAAAGGAATGTTGCAGCCCCTTGAAGACTTACTGATTTGTATTTTAGCATGAACATTTGTGGATATCAACCCACTTCTTCACATGCAATGACAGAGGAAGTAGACTGATACCTACAAAAACTCATGCTAGAATCAATCTGTTAGTCTACAATGGGCTATAGATTCCTTCTCTCCCTTTTTTTTCCTTTTCATTCATTCTCAAATGTGAGTTCTAAGTTTCCCTCTTTGGTACCTTTTCTTCTCTGAAGAATGCAGAGTCCAGTAGATATTTTAAAGGGAAGAGTTATCATAGTGTAGGGTTCCCATATGACCAGATTGGCTAGATCAAATCCAGATTCTAAGGCATTGTACTTAGTACCTGTTAGCAGGCCTGGATTCTAAGCTTTCATTTAAATGGGGGAAAAGGCCATTTCTGCACTTCACTGTTATAATGCTATTATTCTAATGCAAGGACTATGGGAAACAAGCAGGATGAACTTGAACTCCTAGTACAGCAATATAAATACGATTTGATAGGCATCACAGAGACCTGGTGGGATGAGTCTCATGATTGGAATATAGGAATAGAGGGATATAGCCTATTCTGTAAAAATAGAACAAACAAGAAAGGAGGAGGAGTAGCCTTGTATGTCAAGGATGTTTTCACCTGTGAAGAGATCCAGGACTTAAACCCAGAAAGCCAGGTCGAGAGCATTTGGGTAAGAATTAAGGCAGCGAGAAACAATAGGGATATTCTGGTGGGGGTTTACTACAGACCTCCAACCCAGGCTGAGGACTTGGATGATGCCTTCCTCAACCAAATGACTGCACATTCAAAGAGGAGAGATACAGTAATAATAGGAGATTTCAATTACCCGGATATATGCTGGCAGTCAAACTCTGCCAAGACAGCAAGGTCCAGCAAGTTTCTTGCTTCTCTTGAAGACAACTTCATGGTCCAGAAGGTGGAAGAGGCCACAAGGGGATCAAATATTCTAGATCTGATCCTGACCAACAGGGATGACCTTGTTAATGAGGTAGAAGTGGTTGGATCTTTATGGGGGAGTGACCATGCCCTGTTGGAATTTGGCATTCAGTGGGAAGGAGAAGATAAGTGTAGCCAGACACTCATCTTAGATTTTAAAAAAGCGGACTTCTGTAAACTTAGGGAGCTGCTGGCTGGAATTCCCTGGTCAGGAATAGTGAAAGGGAAAGGAGTTCAGGAGTCATGGGAGTTCCTTAAAAAGGAGATACTGAAGGCACAGTCTAAAACTGTGCCAATAAGGAAGAAAAATGGAAGGCATCTGAAGAAACCAGAATGGTTGACTAAAGAACTCTCAGCTGAGCTAAGTGTTAAGAGAAACATGTACAGGAAATGGAAGAAGGGGGAAACCACCAAAGAAGAACTTAAGCAAGTAGCCAGGAGATGTAGGGAGGAAGTCAGAAAGGCTAAAGCACAGAACGAACTTAGGCTGGCCAGAGACATTAAAAACAATAAAAAGGGCTTTTTTAAATATGTCCGCAGCAAAAGGAAAAAGAAGGAGACAGTAGGGTCTCTGCGCAGAGAAGATGGAGAATTACTCACAGGGGAAGAGAAAAGGCAGAGCTACTTAACACCTTCTTTGCCTCAGTTTTTCCCCAGAAGGATACAAGCACTCAACCTGGTGGTTGGGGGGCAGGGCAGGAAGCAAGAGAAATGAGGCACATAATAGGTAGAGAGGTGGTACAGGAATACCTGGCCACACTGGATGAATTCAAGTCTCCAGGGCCAGATGAATTGCATCCTAGGATATTAAAAGAGCTGGCAGAGGTCATTTCGGAACCGCTTGCTATAATTTTTGAGAAATCTTGGAGGACAGGAGAAGTTCCAGCAGACTGGAAGAGAGCAAATGTTATCCCCATCCATCCTCAAGAAGGGAAAAAAGAGGACCCAAATAATTATCGCCCAGTCAGCCTGACATCAGTACCCAGAAAGATCCTGGAGCAGATCATTAAGCAGTCAGTTTCTAATCATTTAGAAAGCAATGCAGTAACCACGAGAAGTCAACATGGATTTCTCAAAAATAAGTCATGCCAGACTAATCTTATCTCTTTTTATGATAGAGTTACTAGCTTGATAGATGAAGGGAATGCTGTGGATGTAGCATACCTCGATTTCAGTAAGGCCTTCGACAAAGTTCCCCATGACATTCTTGCAATGAAGCTAGTAAAATGTGGGCTTGACAGGGCTACTGTTAGTTGGATTTGTAATTGGTTGACCGACTGAACCCAAAGGGTGATCACGAATGGCTGCTTTTCATCCTGGAGAGAAGTGACTAGTGGGGTGCCACAGGGTTCTGTCCTGGGCCCAGTGCTGTTCAATATTTTTATCAATGACTTGGATGAAGGAATAGAGGGCATGCTCATCAAATTTGCAGATGATACCAAATTGGGAGGGGTTGCTAATACGCCAGAGGACAGGATCAAAATTCAAAACGACCTGGATAGATTGGAGAGCTGGGCCAAGGCGAACAAAATGAAATTCAACAGAGAGAAGTGTAAGGTCCTACACTTAGGTAGAAAAAATGGAATACAGAAATATAGGATGGGGGACACGTGGCTGGATAGCAGTACGTGTGAAAGGGATCTAGGAGTCTTCATAGACCACAAGCTGAACATGAGTCAGCAGTGTGATGCGGCGGCCAAGAAAGCCAATGCAATTCTCGGCTGCATCAATAGGAGTATGGTGTCTAGATCGAGAGAGGTACTGGTACCACTCTACTCTGCTTTGGTTAGACCCCATCTTGAATACTGTGTCCAGTTCTGGGCACCCCAATTCAAGAAGGATATTGACAAGCTGGAGCAAGTCCAGAGGAGGGCAACCAAATGGTGAGAGGCCTGGAAGCCATGCCCTATGAGGATAGACTTAGAGAGCTGGGTATGTTTAGTCTACAGAAGAGAAGGTTAAGAGGGGACATGATAGCCATGTTTAAATATTTGAAGGGATGCCACGTAGAGGAGGGAGAGGGCTTGTTTTCTGCTGCTCCAGAGACCAGGACAAGGAGCAATGGATTCAAGCTGCAGGAAAGGAGATTCCACCTGAACCTCAGGAAGAACTTCCTGACGGTCAGGGCTGTCCGGCAGTGGAATCTGCTGCCTCGGAGTGTAGTGGAGTCTCCTTCCTTGGAGGTTTTTAAGCAGAGGCTTGATGGCCATCTGTTGGGAGTGCTTTGAGGGTGTTCCTGCATGGCAGGGGGTTGGACTGGATGGCCCATGTGGTCTCTTCCAACTCTACATTTCTATGATTCTATGATTCTATTCCACTTTCAACATCTTTGGAATCCTGGGGTTTGCAGTTTAGGGAGGGGCCTTTAGACTTCTCAGCCAGAGAGCTCTTTGGCCTCAGTAAACTACAAACCCCAGAATTCCACAGGATGTTGACAGTAGAATAACTCCATTGTAACAGTAGTGAGGAAATGACCAAAAATAGACTGCAGAAAAGAATCACTCTCTTGTCTTGGGGAGTGGAGAAGAGCCTGCTTTTGTTATCTGAGTATTGTTATCTGAGTGCCAAAAGCTTCCTACATATCACTCTATTCTGCTTTGGTTAAACCTCATTTGGAACACTGTGTCCAGTTCTGGGCATCTCAACTCAAGAAGGATATCAACAAGCTGGATTGTGTCTAGAGGAGGGCAACCAAAATTGTGAAGGGCCTGGAAGCCATGCCCTAGGAGAAGTGGCTCAGGGAGGGAGCTGGGTATGTTTAGTCTGCAGAAGAGAATGTTAAGCGGGAACATGATAGCCATGTTTAAATATTTGACAAGATGTCATGTCTAGGAAGGAGCAGGCTTGTTTTCCACCACTCCAGAGATTAGCACAAGGAGCAATGGATTCAAGCTACAGGAAAGGAGATTCCACCTGAACCTCAGGAAGAACTTCCTGATGGTCAGAGCTGTCCAGCAATAGAATATGCTGCCTCAGAATGTGGCGGAGTCTCCTTCTTTGTACAATTTTGTAATTGTAATTGTAATAGAGCAGGTTTGTTCTCTACCACTCCAGAGACTAGGACAAGGAGCAATGGATTCAAGCTGCAGGAAAGGAGATTCCACTTGAACCTCAGGAAGAACTTCCTGATGGTCAGAGCTGTCTGGCAGTGGAATATGCTGCCTCGGAGTATGCTTGAGTCTCTTTCTTTGGAGGTTTTTAAGCAGATGTTGGATGGCCATCTGTTGTTAGTGTTTTGATGTGTGTTCTTGCATAGCAGGGGTTTGGACTGGATAGCTCCTATGGTCTCTTCCAACTCTATGATTCTATGAAATGTTGCAGTTTTGCAGTGAAGTATATCTGGTCTGTGCTCCAAGAGCTATAAGCATACAGAACACAGTGCAAGAACATGGCGATCATTATGTGGTTTCCAGAAAAATGAAGTTCATAGGCAGGAGATGGCAAGGAAGGGGAACAGATCTTTCCTTCCCTTCACCCTCCCACCCTTTGCTGAGGCGACATGCCAGCAGTGGCAGGCCGGAGATGGTAAGAGGGAAGAAAAGATCTTTGCTCCCCCTTCACTTTTCCATCCACCACCTGCCAGGGAATGAGAGAGGGAGAATGGGGGGTAGGTAAGCGGACACCACGAATAATCAAACCGGCAAGAGTCAAACTCACAAATGTGGAAGGAGAACTGTAACTCTAGAAGCTTGAGATATTGTCAGGAAAGAATGCAAAAAGACACTATCTGCAGCCAAAAAGAAAGAGAAGCCTCAGTTAATGACAGATAAAACTCTTCAAACAGTTACAGACAGACAAGAATCAAAAGTAAAAGGTGACAGAAATAGGGTTAGAATCCTGAATGCAACTATGTGACAATTTATGCGCAAGGACAAAGACAACAACAGTGGGCCTGCTGTATCCTCAGACTCATGATCCATGAATTCCACTTAGCACATATTCAAATGTACACAATACTATACACTAGAATCCATGGTGGGGGCCATGTCAGCCACTCGTTTCCGCCTTTGGGGTGGTGGAGTTCCTTTGTGAAGTAGAAACAAGTGGCTGGTGGAGCTTGCTGTCACCTCTGCTGCTGCTCTATGCCATTTTTAATAGGGGTTTATAAAGGGCTCACCTCACCTTTGCAGACTCTCTCCAAGCCCCCTAAAGCTGGATTGATCATGGGCCTTTTTTGATATCCATAGTGGGTCCTGGAACCAATCGCCCATGGATACAGGAGACTCTGTACTATAATAATCAATACAGAGAAACAGAAGATGACAATTAAAAAGGTAAAATAGTATACCTCACCTGAAAGATTTGAGAAATCAAAGGGAAATTTAAGCAAGAGTGGGGATGCCATACGACCAGCAGAAGAACACACTACATGATGAAGAAGAAATTAATAAACGATGAAAGCAATAAAATGAAGAACTACAGTTGACCCTCCGCTTTTGCTGGGGTTAGGGGAACAAGACCCCATGCAAGCAAAAGAATAAAGAAAACATACTGTGAACTGATTTGATGATTCCCCTTTTATTTATTATGGACACTGTGATATGTAATTAGATTCTATATTTAGTGCTAGCTGTTAAAGCTAACATGGCATCCCTTCAGATACTTAAAGATAGCTATCATGTCACCTCTCAGTTTTCTTTTCTCCAAAGCAAACATACCCAGCTCCCTCTGTTGTTCCTCATAAGGCTTGATTTCAAGACTTTAGATCATCTAAGTCACGTTTCTATGGACAAGTTCCAGCTTGTCAATATCCTTCTTGAACTATAGTGCCTCAAACTGGACAGAACATTCCAGGTGAGATCTGACAAAGCAGAATAGAGTGGCATTACTACTTTTCTCAATCTGAACACTGTACTCCTGCTGATGCAGTTCTAAATCACATTGGCTTTCCTGGCTTATACATAACACTGCTGACTCATGTTTAATTTGTGGCTTAGATCCTTTTCACATGTACTGCGATGAAGCCAAGCATCACCCATCCTATACTCGTGGATTTCATTTTTCCTGCTTAATGAAGTACCTTACATTTATCCCTGCTGATATTCATTTTGTCAGTTTTGGCCCTGCACTCTAATCTGTCAAGGTTATTTTCAATTCTAATCTTGTCCTCTGGAATATTAATTATCCCTCTTAATTTTGTATCAGATTTGACAAACAATGCCTTCTATTCCATCATCTAAATTACTTGTAAAAATGTTAAACAATATCGGGCCCAGGACAGAACCCTGAGATACCTCACTAGTTAATTATCTTCCAGATGAAGAGCAACCATTGATCAGCATTCTCTAGGTTTAGTCAATCAACAATTTCAAATCCACCTTGTAGTGTCTACCTCATAGTTCATCAGCTTGCCTGCAAGAATAACATGGGGGACCTTGTCAAACCTTTTACTGAAATCAAGACATACAACATCCACAGCACTCTCCTGATATATCAAGCTTGTAACTCACCAAAAAAGAGGTAAGATTAGTTTGACATGATACACTTTTGAGAAATCCATGCTAGCTGTTAGTAACCACAGCATTTCTAAATGAGAATAAAGTGGTTAACTACTATTTTGAGAACTTTTTCTGGTATCAGTGTCAAGCTGACTGGTTGGTAGATGCTCCTTTTTGCCCCTTCTGATGATAGGGACAATATTTGCCCTTCTCAGATCTCCTGGGACCTATCCTGTCCACCAGTCATATCCTGGATAAATTGCACTTTCAGGAAACACTCAGAATTAAAGCAGAAGCATTTATTTTGAGCAAACAAGCAGATTTGCTTGCTATCTGTTAGACTATTGTATGTTGGATGTTTACAGGTTTTATACATTGTCATACAAATTTAGGCACATATTGCAATGATCAGTGAGATTCATAAATGTCACCTCATCCCACCAGAACCAGATTTTCCCAGCCCCTTCCATTGTTTACATATCTTTCATCCTGGAAGCTACAACAGTTCCTGTCCTCTTATCTTTGCCATGTCTGTTCCCATAACACCTTCATACTAGTTTCACATTCTACCCCCCCTCCTTCTGATCTTTTTCCTCTTTGCCAGGCACCGAGTGACATCAAACACTGCAGCAATTACCCATTTGGTGCCTTGGTATGCTTTCTAACCTACAGCCGGATACAGAGTTGTAAACAGCAATTGCCAATTGATACACTGTAGCGCTTCCAACTTATAGTTCACTTTTCATCTTTAGGCCCATATTATGACACATACTATTTCACGTCCAGCATATTATGACCATTACCAAGAATTTTCAAATATTATTGACAGTGGCTCAGAGATTACATCTGGATGTTCATTTTGTACAGTTCATCTGGCTAAAATCGTAGAATCATAGAACTGTAGAGTTGGAAGAGACCACAAACACCCCTGCCATGAAAAAATACACCATAAAACTATTCCCAAAAGATGGCCATCCAACCTCTATTCAAAAACCTCCAAAGAAGGAGACTCCACCACATTCTGAGGCAGTATATTCCACTGTCAAACTGCTCTTACCATCAGGAAGTTCTTCCTAATGTTTAAATGGAATCTCTTTCCTGAAATTTGAAACCATTGTTCTGGGTCTTATCTCCAGAGCAACAGAAAACATGCTTGCTCCATCATCCATATGATATCCCTTCAAATATTTAAACATAGCTATTATGTCGCCTCTTAACCTTAGCTTCTCCAAGATAGACATACCCAGCTCCCTAAGCTCCCTATTTTGGTTGCCCTCCTTTGGACACCTTATTGGACATGGTTTCCAGGGCTTCTGCTATTTTGGTTGCCCTCCTTTGGACACCTTCCAGCTTGTTAATATCCTTCCTGAATTATGATGCGCAGAACTGGACACAGTATTCCAGTTGGGGTCTGATCAGAGCAGAATAAAGTGGCACTATTACTTAACTTGACCTAGACACTATAATCCTATGGATGCCATCCAGAATCACATTGGCTTTTTTCACTGCTGCATCACACTGCTGACTCATGTTCAGCTTGTGGACTACTAAGGTTCCTAAATCCCTTTCATGTATACAGTGGTCAAGCCAGGTGTCACTCATTCTATATCTGTGCATTTCATTTTTTATGCCCAAGTGCAGTTCCTTACACTTCCCCCTGTTGAAATTCATTGTTAGTTTTTGCTCAGCAATCTAATCTATTAAGGTCATGTTGAATTCTGATCCTGTCCTCTGCAGTGTTAACAACCCCTCCTAATTTGGTATGATCTGCCAATTTGATAAGAATGCCATCTATTCCCTCAACCAAATCACTGATAAAGATGTTGAATAACACCGGGCCCAGAACAGAATCCTGTGGCACCCCACTAGTCACTTCTCTCCAGGATGAAGAGAAGCCATTGGTGAGTATCCTTTGGATTTGGTCAGTCAACCAGTTACAAATCCACCAAACAGTAGCATTGTTTAGCCCACATTTTACTAGCTTGTTTTCAAGAATATCATGGAGGACCTTGTCAAAGGCCTTACTGAAGTCAAGATATGCAGCGTCCACAGCATTCCCTTCATCTACCAAGCTAATAACTCTATAAAAAAAAAGATGAGATTAGAGTCATAGAGTTGGAAGAGATTACAGGGGTCATCCAATCCAACCCCCTGCCATGCAGAAACACACATCAAAGCACTCCCAATACATGGCCACTTAGCTTCTGTTTAAAAACCTCCAAAGAAGGAGATTCCACCACACTCCCAGGCAGCATTTTCCACTTCCTGAGGTACAGCTGGAATCTCTTTTCCTGTAGTTTGAATCAATTGCTCCATGTTCTAGTCTCTGGAGCAGTGGAAAACAAGCCTGTTCCCTCTTTGATATGACATCCCTTCAGATATTTAAATATGACTATTATGTCCCCTTTTAACCTTCTCTTCTTCAGACTAAATATACCCAGCTCCCCAAGCCACTCCTTACAGGGCACAGTTTCCGTACCCTTCACCATTTTAGTTGCCCTCCTCTCGACACATTCCAGCTTATCAATATCCTTCTTGAAATGAGGCGCCAAGAACTGGACACAGTATTCCAGATGAGGTCTGACCAAAGCAGAATAAAGTGGTACTGGCATGGCTAGTTTTTGAGAAGCCCATGTTTAACTTTTAGTGATCACAGCATTCCCTTCTAAGTGCTTGCAGACTGACTGTTTAATGAGCTGCTCTAGAATCTTTCCTGGTATTAATGTCAGACTGCCTGGGCTGTAATTCTTTGATTCCTCTTTTTTTTCACCCTTTTTGAAGATGGAGGCAATGTTTACCCTCCTCCAATCTGCTGAGAC
The DNA here is from genome assembly GCA_948474755.1 of Ctenosaura bakeri. NCBI lineage: Eukaryota > Metazoa > Chordata > Lepidosauria > Squamata > Iguanidae > Ctenosaura > Ctenosaura bakeri. The sequence continues at coordinate 27,366 of CAOLHI010005084.1, forward strand.
TTCTCCCCTTCTCCAGGAAATCTCAAAAGATTATTGCCAGGTGTTATGAAATTACTTTTGCAGGTCTTTTAGTACTTTTGGATATATTTCATCTGGTCCTGGAAATCTGAATTCATTTAGAGTAGCCAGGTTTTTCTGTACTATTTCTTTACCTATATTGTGCTGCATTTTCCCTACCACATAATCTAGTCCATTTTCTCCAGTTAGAGCACTGTTTTCCTTTTGGGAGAAAACCAAGGCAAAGAAGGATCATTTCTGCACTAGACTGTTATACTAGGTTACCTCCCCCTCTAGCAGGCCTCCTAATTTAAGGTAATAAATGCCCACCTTTTGCACAGAGGTACTGACATTGTGGGTGGACCACTGAATCACTCATGTTTGGGATAACAAAATCATTCAGCGATAGAACTACAGTCCAGAAAAAGTAAAAAGGTAATAAAGGAGTGTGCATGCGTGTATGTGCGTGTGTGTTATCTATTTAAATAAATTCAAGTCTCCTTAGAATGCTGCAATAGAGGGGTATGGCCTATTTCAGAGACATAGACCAAAGAGGAAAGGAGGAGGAGGAGTACCACTATATATCAGGGACATTTACAGTGGTGAAGAGATCAATGACTTAAATTCTGGAAGCCAGGTTGAAAGCATCTGCATAAAAATTAAGGAGGAGAGAAAGAACAGTGAGGTCATTGTGGGGGTCTATGACAGAACACCAAGCCAGATTGAGGATTTGGATGATGCCTTCCTGGAACAGATGACCTAACATTCAGAAAGGAGAGCTATAGTAGTAATGGGAAATTTCAACTATCCTGATATTTGTTGGACGTCAAACTTTGCAAAGAGTATCAAGGTCCAACAAATTCCTCACTTGTCCTGCAGACAGTTCATAGTCCAAAAGTTGGAGGAGGGAACAAGGGGGACAGCTATTTTAGATCTGATCCTAACCAACAGTGGTGATTTGGTTAATGAGTTGGAGGTGGTAGGATCTTTAGATGGGAGTGACTATGTTCTCCTGGAGTTTATTATACAGCAGAAAGGAGAAGCCAAGCATAGACAGACACACATTCTAGATTTTACGAAAGCTGGTTTCAATAAACTTGGGGAAATACTGGGAGTGATCTCATGGTCAAGAATACTAAAAGAGAAGGGAGAAGAGATGGATGGGAGTTTCTTAAAAGTCAGATATTGAAGGCACAATTTCTAACAATTCTAATGAGGAACTAAAATGAGAGGTGTCTAAAGAATCCAGGATGAATGTCTAAAGAACTTTCAATGCAGCTAAGATTTAAAAGGATCATATAAGAAGAAATGGAAAAGGAGGGAAATCACCAAAGAAGAATTCAAACAAATAGCTAGGAAGTGTAGGGAAAAAGTCAGAAAAGCTTAAGTGCAGAATGAGCTCAAGCTTTCTACAGAGGTTTAAAATAATATGAAGAGCTTTTTTTGGTTATGTCCATAGCAAAAGGAAGAACAAGGAAATAGTAGGATCTCTGCATGGAGAGGATGGTGAATTGCTAACAGGGGACAGAGAAAAGGCAGAACTGCTGAACACCTTGGCTATTTCCACACTAGATTGTTATAGTGCTATTATTCCACTTTCAACATCCTATGGAATCCTGGGGTTTGCAGTTTAGGGAGGGGCATTTCGAATTCTCAGCCAGAGAGCTGCAAATCCCAGCATTACATAGGATGTGGAAAGTGGAATAATAATACTATAACAGTCTACTGCGGAAATGGTCTCAGTTTAAAGCGCTCCTGATCAGATTTTGAAGACTCCTAGCAAATACATTATCTCCAAATGCTGTGGGGCACAATCAGTCTCTTTGCAGAAGTCCTTTTTTGTGAAAGCTTAGACTATGGTCGAAGAAACCAAATCTTTCTTGATGACACCATCTGCCAAGCCAGTGGCTCATTACTAATATGCTTTCCCTTCTTCTCTGGCCATGTCCTTTAACAGAAAGGAGCTATGAAATAACAACCTGGGTCCCAAAGTCATTTAACTTCCTCCCTAAGCCTCACAATTTCTTACAGTATGTTGAAGGCTATATTTTGCAGTATGATTTGTTCCAACGTAGACAAAGGAAGGGGTAATAGTCAATAGGCTTCATAAATCTTATTAGCTTTTTTGTTATATCATTGACCTTCACCCCTGGGCAACAGCATACCTCTCCAAACATCTTATCTGGCCCACACACTACTATTTCTGTTCTGCATATGGTTAGCATGGAACTGGAACTTGGGAGAGCCATGAAACTTGTAAGTTTCACTGAATATAGTGGGGATTACTTCTGAGTACATAGGCATAGTATTGACTCTTTCCCACTGATGCTTTAACACAGGGATAAGGAACATGTGGCCTTCCCCATATAGTTGGACTACAGTTCCCATCATCCCTCTCCAATGGCTATAAGATTATGCGATTTGTGATCCAACACAATTTAGAAGGTCTAAGTTTAACAACACAGTCCTACAGCTACTCAGAAGCAAGTCTTACTGATCAGCACCTTGTGATCTTTCTTCCAATGGAAAGCCAAGTCACAACAATTTTAAAAAAATAAAATAAACATTGATAGTCTCAGATTTGTTTCTAATTTACAAAAAAAATAGGAATGGTATCATACAGAAATACCTAACAGAATCTTTTGAACTTCTCATCCTCCTCAAACTTCTTGGAATAAATTCATACTGCCATACCACCAGGCAGAGTTGCAATGTGGTACCAAGTCACCTGCCTGAAGGACCAAAAAGTGTGGTCTAAATGTTGATTCAAGGGAAAGAGGCATCCAAGGCCAATGAAAAGAATCAGCAACAACCTATAATGAGACCTCAGCAAGGAAAATCTCCTCCACCAGTCTACTGGGCCTGATCAGGTAAAAACAACATCAATAAAAGCACAGGTTACTAGCAGATCTATTCTATTCACACTGCCATTGACATATTGGGGTTCCTCTTCCATGTCTACAAACATCTCCTTTGGGCCACACAACGCTAGACACAGAATACGGCAGAAGCTGGCACTTTCTGCAGCCTCATCCTCCACATAGATTTGCCCCTTATTTTTCCACAGGTCAAGAAAGGGGAACCCAAAATTAGGTGGGGGAGCAGAGATTCCAGAGGATCAGATAGAGAAAGAGAAGGAAGCAGGGGAATGAGGGAGGGAGGATGAGGTGCTGAGCAAAAGAGCAATCAGCATTAGATGAAAAATGGGTTCAAAATACAGATGATTCCTTCTTGGCACAGCAGCAAAAATATTTGACTAATGGTCAGGAATGATGGAACTGAGATCTGGGTGGATATTACTGTCCTCAGGGGAACTAGAATGCTAGGGAAAGGTGTCCGCTGGGCAAAGATATCAAGACACATAGTAGAATTGGGGGGGGGGACAGGGGCAAGCCAAGGAAGAAGTTGACTAAGAGGCATGGATATTGTGACAGGAAACCAAATGGCACTTTCGTCAGAAAAGGATAAGAAATATTCCATGCTGTGAATTCACCCAATTCCCACCTCATCTCATTTGACCATCAACCACCCGGGATTGTAAATGCCTCCCATAATCTAATGACAACAGCTGGGTGGACTATTATCATATCTTCTATCATCCTAGAAGGCACTCGTGGATTATGATGAATCACAGGCTGCAGCATTGGCGAGGCAGGTGGCCGCCGAATGCCATTGTGCCCGCCGGCGGCTTAGTACCCTTGCAATCCCATGCTGGTCCAGGGATCTACTCTGGAGTAAGACGGCTCAAGGAGTGGCCAAGCCCCCCCCCCCAGTCCAGGCCTGGGCCTGGCCAGTCGCCGAGCGCCGGGGCCTCTCCACCTCCCTCTCCCTCCCTTTCCCGCCTCTAGGAGCCGCAGTCGAAGCGCCTCTCCGCCCCCCCCCGCCGGTGGGTCGGTCGCTCCCTCTCACCTCCTCGGCCTGCTTGCGCAGCGCCTTCTCCCGCTCGTACTGCGTGAGGAGCTGCTCGTTGTCCTCCCGCAGCAGCTCGAGTTCCACCTCGTGTTCCTGGTTATCGGTCAAGACGGAATCGAGGTTTTCCAGGACCGTCACCACCAAGGGCATCAATTCCTTGACCACCTCCTCGTCGTAGCAGCGGATGAGCCGCTCGAACTCGCGGTAGATGCTGTTGGCCAGGCCCGACACCCGCTCGGACATCACGGAGCCCGAGCAGTAATCGTCGCCCGGGTAGCCCCCGACCCCGCCGTCGTCCAGCTGGATCTCCAACATCTTGGCGTCCGCGCCGATAGCCGCTTCCCAAGCCGAGGCGCTCTCGCCGATGCACCTGCTCCGTCCGCCACCGGCTGGCAGAAGGCGAATGGCGGCGCCGGGATGCCGCTGCTTCGGGCTCCGCCGCCTCGGCGCTGTGACGGCTGCTTCTGCTGCTGGCTGCCTCCCCTTGGCTCTGCCCACCCGCCTCGCTTGCCTTGCGCCACTGGCCACTCCCTCCCTCCCTCCCCCTCTCTTGCGCGCACAGGCGCATCAGCGCCAGCCAGAGATGCTGCGGGTCGGCGTGTTTGCCAGAGCGGCGGGGGCGAGAGGACGGAGGAGGTTTCCAACCGTATCTCCCGTGCGCATCTCTCCGTAAGGCTAACATGGAAGCTGCTCTCCTTAATAGTCCCCCCCCCGCGGAATGGTGTGTCGGCCTATAAATGCCCGTGTGGCTCCACAATGACTGGACGGTTGTAATCGTGATTGGAAAGCCTATCGTCAAGAGAACACTGTCTCTGATACATGGCAAATAAGACACAAGAATAAGGACCAACTGGCTTTTTAAGAATCTTATATGTGTATAACATTTATTATCATCATCATGTTACAATATGTTAAGCTCCATTTACTCAGCTGCAAAAGATGCACATCTGGGACCATCTAAATTGTCCTGCAGATTTAGAATCCCCTCTGAGGCTCAGGTTGTTTTAAGGTGTCCTAGAATCCTTCTGTTTCAAACCAGAGACAAGCTTTAATAAGTCCATTAAAACCAAGCTCCTTAAACAACTGCGCCCAACCAGTATATCAACTACACACAAACCTGCTTTTCAAGGTTTAAAATCATGAATGAGCTCAGTTAGCTAAGGTTGCAATGCAGTATTCAAACATGCTTTCTTAGGAATAAGCCTTGTTGAAATCAGTGGACTTACTTATGAGCAACTGATGGATCAACTAAATATTTTATAAAAAATAATCAGCCAAAAAGATAACATAGGTTTTATACCAAGGTCCCTGATCAGCAGATTTCATAAGTTCAAAAACATTATCCTGTTTGTCATGCGATAATTAATACTTTCCAGTTTGTGCAATCTCAGAATGTGGACAGGAGAGTCAAGAGCCATCACATGTGTACTAGATCTAGACCCTTTCTGGCTCATTAAACAGGACAGAGATGGTGGGGTGAAAGAGTTATGGGGATGGTTAGTGCCAGTGTGGTGTAGTAGTTTGAGCATTGGACTGTGACCCTGGACAGCAGGGTTTGGTTCCCCACTTGGCCATAGAAATCTACTGGGTGGCCTTGGGCCACATCATACACACTAGGTCCAGAAAATCCCATTATAGCTTCTCCTTAGGGTTGGCGCAGGTTAAAAATGACTTAAGACCTCTGTTTTTGAAAAAGGAAAACTTCCTGGGTCCTACCAAATTGTGTAACTATTAGCCGGTCTCCATTATTTCATATTTCATGTGGTTGGCTCTTAGCTCCAGGGGTTTCTGGATCTGGCAGATCCATTTCAGACTGGCTTCAGGTCTGGTTATAGGATGGAGGTAATTTTGGTTGCCTTGGTGGATTACCTATATTGGGAACTAAACAGGGAAAGCTTGTCCTTGTTGGTTCTGCTGGACCTCTCAGCAGCCTTCATGACATCCTTCTGGGTCAGCTTGCTGGGATGCAGTTTGGAGGCTGCATTCCTTCGTGGAGGGGCACTCTCCAAAAGTGGTGCTGCAGGATGCCTGCTTGACTTCTTGGTCATTGGCCTCTGGAGTCCCTCAAGGTTCTATTTTGTCCTCCATACTATTTAACATGTACATGAAACTGCTGGAAGAGGTTGTCTCAAGTTTTGGGGTCAGGTGTCACCAGTACATTGATGATACCCAGCTCTATAACTCCTTTCCATCTAATGCCAATGTTTCTGTGCTAAACTGGTGTCTGTAATGTACTGGGTGATAGTGAACAAATTGAAACTTAATCCAGACAGAACAGAGGTATTTCTAGTCAAAAGACAAATCTAGGAATGAAAATTCAGCCTGTGCTTGATGATGTTACACGCTCCTGAAGATGTAGGTTTGCAGTTTCAGTACACTCTTGAATTCAGCCCTGAGCCTGGGGGCCCAAGTTTCCATGGTGACCAGGAATGCATTTGCACAGTTAACTCTTATGTGCCAACTAGATGTCTGATCTTTCCATGGTACCATTTGGTTTATTCTAATGTGATCTGTGTGGGGCTGCCATTTAATTAATTAATTATATTAATTATGTTCAGAAACTTCATTTGGCCCAAAGAGTTATAGCAAGATTGTTAATTGTTAACATTTGAGTTTTAATTATTTTATAGTGTTTTAATGTGATGATTTTAATCATAGTTCAGATGTTATTGTTAGGTTTTAGCTCTCTTTGCAAGCTGGCTTGGGTCTCATTCCAGTAGAAAGGCAGCGCAGACATGAAAAAATGAATTGGTGAATGAATGAATGAATGAATGAATGAATGAATGAAGTGTTGGTGAAGCTCTTTATAGCTCTGGTCCAGGCTCTTTGAAGGATGTATCTTCAAGAGAGGCCCTTCTCTGCACGTCCCTAAATTCTTAGGTTCATTTGTTGGGAGCAAGGGAGAAGAACTTTTTGGTGGCTGCTTCCAACCTTTGAAACTCCTTCCTCATTTTACTTTACCTCTATTTTTACTTTACATATATCCTGCCTCTTTCCCTGCGCAGGACTCAAGACAGCTTTAAATAAAAGGTTAGGATTGCTCCTGCCTTGCTCTCCTTCTTTTGTCAAAAGTTTCCTGCTTGGTCATGCTTTTAGAAATTCCATGTGATGGGATTCTCATAGTATGCTGTGCTATAATGAAAATAATGAAAACCTCACTCAAAGCTAGAAATTCCCATTTTCCAATTTGAACTCAAAAGTCTTGAGATGGCCATTCCCTAGAAGCAAGAAGGTCACATAGACTAAACAAATTAAGAGTCTTGGCTCTATCTTGTGTTTTAACATGTAGGTGAGAAAAGGGAGCTTTCTCCTTAATTTGCAACTGTTAATTACATGCCTTGTTTAAGGTAACAAACTCCCTGAAAAGGCAACCACCTACATTCCTGCTGAATAATCATATGCTATCTGAAAATGATAAACAGATTGGGACAGTTTAATGTTGACTGGGACAGTTTAATGTTGATAGCTGCCAGACAGAGAGGATGTGCTTTGAACTAAGTGTTAATTGTTTTCTGAATGTTTAAATGAGGAAACCCACCTGTTTAGTGGGTCAGTGCCAAGAAATGTGTTTTGTCTCACTTTGGACTTTCCCACGGTATTGACCTACTGCTACAGCAGAAATAAACCTCGCCTTAATTCCTTGTTCATACTGCTTTGCTAATTTGGACTCTTGGCTGAGCAATGCATCTCACTTATGACAGCACTATTTTATTGATTTTATTGATCTGTTTATATAATCTTTTAATGACCCATTCCCTGAAAATTCAGATTTAGCTTCAATGACACAGGCCTTGATTACATTCTGTTTGAATAACTGTAATGCATTCTACATGGGGCTGCCTTTGGAAACTACTTGGAAACTTCAGCGTGCCCAAAACATTGCAGCAAGGCTGCTGACAGGGATCATGTAACTCCTCTGTTAAAACAGCTTCAGTGGGTACTGGTCAGTTTTCAGGCAGAATCCAAAATGCTGCTTATGCACTGCACAGCTTGGGTCCAGAGTACAGTCCTTTCTCCACATTAGTGGATTTGACTCATGCAAATTTGATTATTCATGAGGTACTTGTGCCTCCCGCTCCATTCTCCTCCTCCCATTCTCTTGCATTTTGCCAGTGCAGAGGAAGGAGGCAAGCTTGCTGAGGCAAAAGGTAAGAGAATGGGGGGAAATGCGTGTTGTTACCTCAGTTTCTAGCCTGGACTTGAGGGATATTAGATATCATTTTGATATCAATAATTTGGCCTTCTATACCCCTTTTTCCTCCATGTGCTTGCGAGGCCCCCAGACAAGCTCGTATACAGGCACGGCTGCTAATTGCTGAAATATTCTAAACGAATACAGGCAGGCCAGAAACAGCTGACCCGCTGCTTCAGGAGACCTCAAGGCAAATACCACATTATGTATGCACACTACTTACAAAGGACTTCCTGCCCCGAGCAGGCAGCTTGACTAGCCAAATACTCAAATGTCAAGCACTCCGCGTTTGCATACTGGCTACTCTATTGACAATTCAGTCTTAACTCAATCATGTAAAATACTGACCTTTCGGAGGCTTTGTCTCCAGCCCGAAACCCATTGTTATCCCTGAGAATGGACTAGCCTACGGCCACATTTTCCCCTATAAGAACCCCTGACTTTGAGAGCTTCCTCGGATCGCTCCTGGCTTCCATCCCGCCTTGCTGTCGCTTTGTTCAGCGAGCCTTCCCCTCAGCTCCACGTGCTGAGAAACTCCACTGACTACCCGGGCTTCAGGACAGGTATAATATTTCCCATACCAAAACCTCCTCTCAAAATCCCTCTATCCAACTCCAACTTTTATTTCTATAGTTCTCTGTGTGAGTGTGTTGCATACACTTGTTTGGCTGTATTTTAATAAAAACAACAATTATTATTTTACTTTTGTTTGCTCCTTGACTCAGCCTGACCCCGTAGACATTGGGTAAAAGCTGTCGCTACGTTGCGCTGCCTCTCGTATTGCTAGCTTGTGCTCTTTTGACTAATTCCCAACTTTGTGATTTGGAGCGCACTTAGGTGTCCCTCACAGGACCCCCAGAAATCAGGGTAACAGAGTGCTTTCCTTGTGCCCTCTAGAGCTTTCCCCTTCCATTCCCTTTCCTCTGTCCTGGCACTGACAACTCACACTAAGACAAAAGGTAGGGCAACGGGGCAGGGGGCTTGGAGGTGCATGTGCATGCTTTCCTTCACCTCTCTGGAGCTCTCCCCTCCCATTCGCTTGCCTCTGTCCTGGCACAAAGGCAAAAGGTAAAGGCAATAGTGGGGAGACACACACATTTGTGCTTTCCTTTACCGCTCTACCACGCTCCCTTCCCATTCCCTTGCCTCTGCCCCAGCACTAAGAACTTGCATCGAGGCAAAAAGTAAGGGAGTGAGAGGGAAATCTGCGCAAGCACTTTCCTTGTGCCCTCCAGAGCTCTCCCCTCCCATTCCCTTGCCTCTGCCCCAGCGCTGAGAACTTGCACCGAGGCAAAAGTTAGGGCAATGGGGGGGCACATACGCTCATTCTTTCTGCCCTCTAGAGCTCCCCCCATACTCTCTGGCCTCTGGCCCAAGCGTGGAGAATGAAGGTTCCTGTGTCAGAGCCCTGGAAGGGAATGGGAGGGGAATCGCAGGGGGAGTTGGTCACAATTTTTCCACTTTTGCAAGGGTTCTGCGCCCCAAACCCTTACAAATGTGGAGGGACCACTGTGTATAAAAGACATCTCTACCTATGCAAGCCAGCCCGAGATTGAAGATCTTTGGAGGAAAGCTTCCTGAGGGTTCCATCATGATCACATGCCTGTCTGAAGAGTATGCAGGAAAAAGCCTTCTCAGTCACTGCGCTCAGGCTGTGAAACTCCTTTCCATGGGAAGTCACATTAGTCCCCTTCCTGCTCTCTATCTACCAGCAGGCTAAGTCCTCTTTTGTTAGGCAGATCTTCAGCTTTTAATCATGTGGAAGTATAGTGGTATGCACTGTTTTTTTCTTGTATCTTTTTAAATTATGTTTTACATTTATTTGAAACTATTTTAACTAAGTTCCTTTTAAAAGAATGACTATTTCATCGTTTTTGTAAAATAGGTTTCCTTTCCTTTCCTTTTTTTTATTAGTTAAACTTTTATCTTAAATTTTTGTAAGCCAGCTTGGGCCCCATTCCAGAATAAAAGTGGAGTATAAATTGAATAAATGAATAAATATATTTTAAATAGTTTTACCTTTATAGATTGTTTGATTGGTTTTAAATTATACACACACTCACACATGCTGATTTTTTGTCTTTTAATTAGCACTGGTTTTAATAATGTGTAGGCTGCCACGAGTCCCAGTATTGATAATAAGGTGGGACTTATAGCGACCCTGAGGCTGAGGGTTTTCTGGGCTGAGAATGTGTGACATACCCAAGAATAGTGGATTTCTATGGCTGTGTGGTGAGTTGAGCCAACACTCAAACTATTATACTCTGCTGACTTTCTAATAATAAGCATAATAATCATAATTGTGACATGCTATTGATTTGATTTTAGTGAAATTTCTTTTTCTTTTAAATAGTTTTTATTAAAGTTTATCTCAAAAATAAAAATCTCCCCCCTACACTTCCAGGCTTGAAACTTCCAGTTGCAATTACTTATTTCCATTACATACAAGCATAATTTCCGTTTTACAGAGAAAAGAGTGATTACATTATTTCTTCTTTGATTTCTTATACATTTATATCCCTATCCAATCCAATACTCCTTTCCATTCTTTTTCAAAATTCTGAATAGATTTGTGAAATTTCTTTTTCACTGTATACTTTTTCATATTTTAATGCAACTGTTGTCTAGTTATTTTTGACACTGACTTGGAAAGTCATTAATAAAAGGTAGTATATAAATATTTTACATTAATAAACAATACATCACATACATACAAAAAAAGTGTTGGTAGGAATCTTGGAGGTTATCTAGTCCATCCTTCCACAACATAGGAAGTGCAGCATCCTTAACATGTGTTTGTTCAGCTTATGCCACTCGTGAAGGAGAACTATCACTTCCCAAGGCACTCTTTTATTGTTAGATTGCATATGTAGTTTAGCAGCTTTTTTTGACTGTTTAAGCAATATATGGTTCCCTTCATTTTATACTCATTCATTTTAGTTCTTCTTTTTGGACCAAGAAGAAAAAAGCAGGCACCATCTCAGGAGAAGCATTCCCTCCTTTGTTTGACATAACATGGAATGCCAGATGCAGCACAAGTCTGCATCAGCTAGAAACAAATTAAGCTTACTTTTTTGTACATAGAATTGCTTTGGGAGGGAGCATATCTCGGTTACAAAGCCTCTGACAGTAAAGTTCCTTCATTCAATTTCTTTTTACATTTGCACAATTCCTTTTCTTCCTTCTCCTCTGTCTAGCCGGAAGTTGTTGTTTTGTTTTGTTTTTCTTTCCAGCATCAGAATTGGAATGATAGTAAAGAAGAGTTGGAGAAACTCAGGGCTTCAACAGCATATCTGCACTGAACAATGCAATAAAGCTTGCTATATGTTCTTGCTTGTAACAGGAAAATAAAGAGCAGCTGCCTCCAGAATTCCTTATTGAGAGGGTACATGAACAGCAAAATAGAGAGAAAAGAGGGAAGCACATAAGCCCCTATCACCAGCCCCCCATCATGTGAAAAAAGCACAGAGCTTTAAGTCTGAGGAAGCCAGCGTGTTGTAGTGGTTTGAGTACTGGACCACAACCCTGAAAACCAGAATTCGATTCCCTGCTCAGCATGGAAACCCATTGAGTGATTTTGGGCAGATTTCACATTCTCAGCCGAGGAAAACCCTATAATAGGTTTTCATAGGGTCACCATAAGTCAGAAATGACTTGAAGGCACACAACAACAGCAACAACAACAACAACAAACAACAACAACAACCAGTAGCAGAGCTTGGAATGTGTGGAGGGTGAAGGGATGAGCAGAGGGGTGGAGACATGGCTATGGCATGCAAGGGCATGGCTACACTACACAGGGGCATGAATACAGTGCATGGGGGCGTGACTACAACGGATGGGGTGGGATATGACACATGGGGGTGGGGCTACAGTGCATGAGGGAAGGCAAGCAAGGAGCTGCAGCACCCCCCCCAAAAAAATGCAGCTGGGGGCACACCGCCCCAACCTCCCCATCTCTATGTGACTGACAACAACAATTTGGCTACCAAAATGGAAACCATAGGAAAAGTGGAGGCTGGTGAAAGAAAAGTCGTAGCTAGATGCATTTTGGAAGAAGCCTTCAAGCAATCTCTAGAAGGTTTTAAAAAGTTCTCTTGTTTATTTTTTTACTTATGCAAAGCTTACTTGATATTGTTGTTTCAATCTGGCATGTGCATATTGATAGGTTTGAATAAAAGTTTGCTGAAACATATTAAACTGCTCTTCATTTTCCTGGTATAGGAACCTATCCCTTTTCTTACTGTTACCTCTGCCTTTGGTATCAGATTTTCTGTTAAAAAGATAATGCCCAGAAGCAGGTGCATTGAAGTGTAACTGTAAAGACCTTTGTATTTATTTCTTTTATTTATATATAGTCAGAGGTGAAGAATGATAAGCCCTGGAGTCCAATAACACCTGGAGCACTTTACCCAGGTATGATCGCCATCCTTCTCTCATAGCATCCATAGAAAGCTGATTACAGACAATCAGTTTACTGGGCAATCTTATGCATGTCTACTCAGAACCAAGACCCATTTGGTCCATTTAGATTTCCTTCGCATTAAGAATATATCCGATAGGAACCTATCAGATAGGAGCCTAAAATATAAACTAGAGTGGCTTGATCCTATGCATACTTTATTTGATATACTTCTTTATTCCCTGTAATCATGCTTACATGACTAATCCATGCATTATATAGGATACATTTTTGATAAACCCACAGTTCCAAACTATCATTATTAACATTATCCATGTGTCACCTACATATTTTTAATATAAAAGAATAGGGACCTTTCCAAACTACACGGTTATAGTGCTGTAATTCCACTTTCAATATCCTATGGAATCCTGGTGTTTGTAGTTTACAGAGAAGCATTTAGAATTCTCAGTCTAGTTGCTCCTTGGCCTCAGTAAACTACAAACCCTAGAATTCCACAGGATGTTGAAAGTGGAATAATAGCACAATAACAGTATAGTGCAGAAAGGCCCTAGGATTCATTGCACATTCTCTTCCAGCAGGGCAACCAGCTTGCACTTGCTGCAAGTATATGCCCATACATCCTTTGCAAGAAAACAAACATTGCAGGTCATTGCAATAGCTCCCCACCATTCTATAAAGGCAGTGTCACAGAATTCCAGATCTCTCTTTAAACTCTCTCACAAACTCCCCATAAACCCACCACAGAAAATGCTTGTTTTCCTCTTTATGTTTGCTGAACTCCAGAGACTGAAGCAGCAGCTATGTGGAGCTAGTCCTGTTTACTCAGCCCTCAACCAAGTCAGTGACCTCACTTTCTGTCAGCAAAAGCTCTCTTGCCTTAGACCATGTATTCAGGAGGAATACAGAGACCAAACAGACAATAACATTCATGCCAGCCTCCAAACATCTTATTCAAACACTCAATCTTGACCTTCCAAAACAAAGGCTCACCATCCCCTGCTGTCAGAGTTCAACTCTCTGTCTGTGCTTTTCTGCTAGCAAGGAAGGAAGACCATAGTACTTGCCCAATAGGAGGAGGCAGTGGGAGGTGTCCAATACAAACAATCAAGAAGAAACACTGAGCCAAGCCAAAGTCAAGGTCATATCCAAAAGGTCCAGAATGCCAAAGGTCAGTCCACAAAGGTCAAGAGAGCCAGAAACACAAGAGTCATGAGCTTGAGTAGCAATTTGCTACAAGCAAACAGCAAGCCACACCAACTGAATTATATGCTGACAAAAACAGGTGTTACTCATGATTGTTCTGTTTCCTCAACCTTGCCCAAACAGCTTCCCTCTGAGCTGCTTGTTTCTGTTTCCTCCATGATTGGAGGCGGGGGGGGGCAAAGGTGAATCTAATTCCTCGAAATCATTACTGGTCCCCTCTCCCGCTGGCACTGGTTGCAGCAACTCAGTCCCAGTTTGCCTTTCAGCTGATGGGGGAGTTTCTAAGTTAGTTTGATCTATCACGCTTGCCTCCTCTGATTTACAATTGGCTTTTCTTAAACTATGGAACAATCCCCTATCCATGAAGGCTAATATTAAAATGAACCAGTTAGTCTCAAAAGTATTGCTTGATTCTGTTTCTGTAGTTTCTGGTCTGGTTTTGAGGTATATAGATATCATTTGATATCAAGAATTTGGCCTTCTTTACCCATTCCTCTCCACGTGCTTGCGAGGCCCCCGGACAAGCACGCACACAGGCACAGTCAAAAATAGCTGAACCATTCAAAACAGATCCAGGCAGACCGGTAATAGCCAGACTGCCACTTTAGGAGACCTCCAGGCAAGTACTCTTTAAGATCATATTATGTATGCACCCTGTTTACAAAAGACTCCCTGCCCTGAGCAGTGGCTTGACAAGCTGAATACTCAACTGTCAAGCACTCCGCATTTGCATACTGTCTGTTCTATTGACAACGCTGTCATAACTCAATCATGCAAATACTGACCTTTCGGAGGCTTTGTCTCCAGCCCGAAACCCATTGTATTCCCCAGGAACGGACTAGCCTACAGGCACATTTTCCCCTATAAGACCCCCTGATTTTGAGCGTTTCTTCAGATCGCTCCTGGCTTCCATCCCACCTTGCTGTTGCTCTGTTCGATGAGCCTTCCCCTCAGCTCCATGTGCTGAGAAATTCCACTTCTACAGACTTCTCTTCAGATTATCTGGGCTTCAGGACAGTTGTAGTATTTCCCATGCAAAAACTCCTCTTAAAAACCCTCTATCCAACTCCTACCTTTATTTCGATAGGTCTGTGTGAGTGTATTTGCATACACGTGTTTGACTGTGTTTGTCATCAATAAAGAAAACAATTATTATTTATTTCTGTTTGCTCATTGACTCGGCCTGACCCCGTAGACATTGGGTTTAAGATCTTGCTAGATTGCCCTGCCTCTTGTATTGCTAGCTTGTGCTCTGCTAATTCCCATTCCCCATTGTGAGCACATTGAGGTGTCCCTCCCGGGACCCCAGAAATCAGGGTAACAATTCCTTCACACACATACCACCTTTTCATTTTATGCTGAAGCAGATTAACATGGCTGTCTCTCTGGAAGCTGGTCAGTGGTTCATTTGAAGAAAAGAGTGCCTCTCTCCCCTCCGAAAATCAAGGTCAACCAAGTTGTTTTGATACCTGAGGCAGCAAATCAGCCATATCAGCTGCCACTGTTCTGGCCTCTGAGGGAGAGAAGAGCAGCCAGGTATGGTTCCATCATCCCTTGCTCCCAGTGGCTGGTAAAAGGCTTCCTGCCATTTCAAATGCCACTTCTGTGGCCTGAAGGAGAGAAGAACAGCCTGCATCTGCTAGATTTAGTCCCCTCCCCCACTGCCAACTATGTTTCCTTGCATTTCTCATCTTTTAGATTGCAAGCGGGGTGGAGGGCAGGAACTTGTTAATTTGAATTGGTAAGTCACTCTGGGAGCTTTTTTGGCTGAAGAGCAGGGTATATCTATGTTTATTATTGCCATTGGCTTTTATAAGTTGCTTTTTATTGCTGTACTGTTTTTATTTTATATTACACTTTGAGACAGTACCTTAAAAGGTGAGCCAAAACTAACCAATTGTTATTGACAACAAGTGGTTCCATGTTTCCTGTATATAACAATAAGAGGACATGTAAAAAGTATGTGCCTCCAAGTTGACTGTTGAGTTATTGCAACCTTACAAATATCATAGGATTTTCTTGGGCCAGAAGTACTCACAGGTGGGTTTGCATAGCCTTCCTTTGAATACAGCTTAAAGCACTTGGTATTCCCTAGAAGTCTTCCTTCCAAGTACTAAATAAGCCTGACGCTGCCTAACTTCTGAGATCAAATGGAATCTGATGCCCCATCAGAGATAATGGGTAGGCAAAACCCTTCCATTGTCAATTCTCTCCTGCCAATGTGGACGAAGGAAGGAAAAGAGAAAGAACTTTCACCTGCAGGAACAATTAAGCACAGTTCCTTCCTATTTTTCTCCCAGGATTGTTTTCCAGTATTTATCTGAGCCAAAATGCACTTAATATATAGCTGTGCAAGTAATACAGAGCTTGACCCTCACAGAGATTTATAAAGTGCATGCTCTATATGTGTCATTCATACACATAACACAATAACCAAAACAAAACAAAAATCCAGCACACATTAAAAGAACAGTTCCCAATATCTTCTAAATACCTTCTCTGGAAAGAACTGACATTCAAATTGCCAAGGGCTGTGCAATATAATCATTTCCCCCAGCCTCCTTAATGTCTAATCAATGAAGCTCTAGAAAGATTTTGGTAGAGTTGTAATATGAGCTTCAATAGTCTGAGGCAGCAGAAAGGAATGAACAGGAGGTCAAAAGCCTGCAAGAAACCCAAAGGGAAATCTTTTTGTTGCTTCTTACGGAGCTATAAAAGATAGTATGTTCAAGGCTGTGGATAAATCTGTCAAGATCTCTACAGAATGGGTTCTTGTGACCTGCTAATTTTGCTATAAAATATTAGTTAGATGTCTCCTTGTTAGCTTTAATTGAACTAACATAGTAGGTTTTTTGGGGGGAGGTTGTTCCTTTCAAGTGGCAAAAAATGGACAGGGTAAAGGAAGGGTAGGGAAGCTACTTGTTCAGCAGAGGTTTGCCTTGCCTTCCTCTGAGACTGAGAGTGTGTGACTTGCCCAAGGTGAGTTTCCATGGCAATAAGATGATTTGAATCTTTGTCTTCAGATCTGTATTCTAATGCTGAAACCACTACACCATTTGCTGGACAAGTTACCATTTTCTTGTATATGTTTATTTAAAAAAGAACAGACAAGTACAACAAAAGAAAACAAAACCTGACAATCTAGCAAACATTACAGATAATGGAAAAAAAAAACCCTAAAAATAAAAATAAATAGCAAAACTACAAAACTATAAATAACTAAAAAAGTTGGTTCCCCCCTTGCTGCAAACAGTTTGCATTACTCAAGCAATTACATTTAACCACTGATTCCTTCATTTTATACCATAACCATTACTTGTTGCCACTTGCTTATCATCATAATTATTCTCCTACATACATAAATAGTAAGTAATAATAGTTAGTAATATTCATTGATATAATAAAATAGCAGTATATTAATTTATAGTCACTTATAATCTTGACTATATATTTACTTAATAAGCTAGCAATCATCCAAAGATAACAATAATCATCAAATAATACTAATAATTTATATAGTCTACATTCTTACCTAATAATCTATATAGAATATAACCTTCCAAAGCAACAACAAATAAACATTGTTTAGTTCCAATTTAACACTTCTCATATGTAAATATAAATATTAGATTTAAAATTTAATGTCCAGTGGTATAAAATAAAAAACTATTATCGTCAAATCATGTTTGTTCTTTTTTCCTATTTATATTGTTCATTAAGCCTGTGGATAAACTTTCATATCACCTCCCTTTTAGGAATAAAAAAAGATACTGCATAGTATAAACCCAATTAAAAAAAGAAAACTGTTCTCCTCGCCAACATAAAATAACCTTGTATTCATCCATCCTCTTATACTTCATTAACTCTATATAGTTTCAAAATCTTAAAATTATTTCACCTGGTATCATAACAAAAAAAATTTCAGTTTTGATCTCAAGATGTATACAAATAACTCATTATCCATGGAACAATTCCAGATTTAAAACAAATATTCCCAATATCTTTACATTTACAATTTAAAACTTTTTTTTATTTGTCCCACCTCTATCTTTCTAAAATTTCTGAGTCTCTTCTTCTATAACAGCTTTTCCATTGTATTGCTCTACAATAACTATCAAATGTTTTCCAATTATGAATATAATTTCCTGCTTTCTCCAATCATAGGCCATTCCAGCACTACAGCGCTATAATACTATTATTCTACTTTCAACAACTGTGGAATTCTGGGGTTTGTAGTTTACTGAGGCCAAAGAGCTCTCTGGCTGAGAATTCTAAAGGCCCCTCCCTAAACTGCAAACCCCAGGACTCCATAGGAGGTTGAAAGGGGAATAATAGCACTACAACACTGTAGTGCAAAAATGGCCATATTGTTCAATAAGATCTGGTCTTTTCCTTTCTTGTCAATTTAAAGAAGTTTTTTCTTTCCTCTTCAAAACTTGGTTGAGTCTGTTCTTGCCGTAGAGTCTCCTCTACAGCAGCCAGTTTCATAAAAACAAAGCCCTGGATTCCCAATTCCTTCAGTGTATAAATATTTTTCTGTTGTAAAATTCTTGTTTAAACTTTCTGTAAACCTCCTTGTCCTTCCTCCTGTGAGATCATCTTGGAATAATCAAAAGATAATTGCACTTAAATACATCCATGTCTGGATAGTTTTCTTCCACTTTTTCTTTTCCACTTTGAACATTTTTTAACAGGATCATTAGAGTCCATTTCCAAAAGATCTGTACGGTGTCTCTCCATTTCAACAAGTTTCCTCAGTTGTCTATTTTTAAAATCCCTATCCATCCAAAAGTCCAAAAAGAAAGCAGGCATCTCATCTTTTTCTAACTGAGAATTCAGCAGGCCAAAGCAAAGATCAGTTCAAAGAGGCACTAGCTCAGAGTGGTTATCTATCAGAGTAGGATGACATCAGATAGAAGAGTACTTTTCTTATGTTCCATTGAAATAATTTTCATTAGATGGCATCTAGAGCTACTTCACCTCAGTTAATGTCTCAATCTGATATTTTTAGAACATTAATTCAAAATTCAATTCAAAATTATAAAAAATCAATGTAAGTTATTAATTGCAGTCAAACAAAGAGAAACTTTGTTGTGAATAATAACTTACATTAAAATGGTCTTTCAATTTTTTCTTTCAACTATAAGATTGCTTTCTTCCAACTCTCCAAAAGAAAAAGATTGTGTTCTATTTCTTTAAGTTCACAGGTAGATGAAAAAACATCAAAAGAAGAAAGACTCTTTCCAAAATCCAATTACAAACCCACTAACTTTATACTTCATAAATCCAAAAGAAAAAAGGTGTGGGCAGGTGAAGAGTCAACTTATCCTTTACAAGGCAATCTAAAAAGGGTACTGTCTCTTTAAATTCTTCATGTCAAGAGCGGAATTAGCATTATAGAAACAAATACAACTGCTGCAAACAAGGGCTTCTTGCCTTACTTTTCCATGAAAACTGGTATATTCAAGACTTCTTCAAGCAAAAGGCCTGGGCAAACAATAATGTAGTGTCTAATTATTATTATTATTAATTAAAAATCCATATAGACTAAAAATTGCAAATATCAAGTATTGCTTACATGTTAGACAACATTTATCCATATCATTCCCAGTCATCTCTTACATAACTTTACTAATATTTTCAACGCAATACCAAGTAAGTATTTCTTCCATAAATACACTATTTGATCTTCCCCTTCTCCCCCTCCCTCTCTGCCCTACCCCCCATATTAACAGTATATTTTTATATGCCATCAATTCATCTTTTTCCCTCCCTCCCTTCTCTCTCTCTATCCCTTCCCCCTCCCCCTCTAGCCTTACTTTCCTTGTTACGCGTTTTCTCCAATCTAATCTCCTTTTTAAATTTTTTATTCTAAACCTCCTTAGTATGAAATCTTTTTGCTATTGTAATCTACCTTAATATTCTCTACTTAATCTATATTCCCCCTTAATATAAGTTACCCTTTCCAATCTTCTATTCGCCTCTATACTTTAATCTTAGTTTACTTTCACCCATTTAATAAGTTCATTCCATTGCTTTTCACATTGTTTTTTTAATATTATTTTTATTATTTTCATTTAAATTATAATATAGATTAGCGAACATAGTAACACAAATCAAAATCACAATTCAAACACATTCAGAAATATATCATAGTAGGATATGAAATGATAGTATGTCCATTGAAGAAAATAATAGAAACAAATATTCGCTATCTACATGTCAATGACACATGCGATACGTTCAACAAAAAAAGGAAAAGGAAAAAAAATGAAGAGGAGAAAGGGGGAAGGATAAGGAGATATAAAAAAGCAGAACAAAATGACAAAGAAAACCACAACTACCACACTAAATTTGACTTCTCATGCTGTCTGTGCCACAGATTGGGCCAATTTCAAATCTTATTATATACCCATAAGAGTTCTGTTTAGTTTTCATATTACTTTTATCCTGAAATGCTCTAGGGTTAGTTACTCGTTAATCCTTCATTGTTTGCTGATCGTTAGTAATTATTCATTATCGTCCCTCTATCCCTTCATACCAGTTATGTATTAACCTCAATTAGTTAATTATATTCTCATCAAAACTACCTATTATAATAATACCATGCATAAATAAGTTCCATTTCCACAGTAAATTCTATTTTCACACTTTCTATTCCTTATCTCCAGTAATTAACTTTTCCTGATTATTGTTCTTTCTTTTTGTGAAAGCGCACTTTACACAATTGTACACACTTAGTAATTACACATTATTTTACATTACCCTCTGCAAATAATTTATAAATGGCTGCCATGTTTGGAGAAGTTTGTGATATGGTTTATTTTCTAATAAATATGATAATTGATCCATTTCTATCACCTCTATGAGTTTCTCCAACCACTCCCCTCTAGATAGGATAGATACCTTCTGCCAGTGCCTAGCAAATACCATTCTGGCTGTTGTGACCATATGCCATATTAACCTCTCTTTACAATCACCCCCTTTAAATCGATTATTCCTAATAGGAACAGTTTAGGATCCAAATCAAACTATATCTCAATACTTTTTGGATGACTGCTTGAACCATGAATCAAAATTTCTGCATTCTATTACATCCCCACTATTGGTGGGGGAAAAAGCACCCTTTTCTTTATGACATCTCCAACATCTATCATTTGTATTTTTAAACATCTTAGCTATCCTTGCAGGCAGTGGGGGGAAATACTATCTGAACATGACCTTCAGAGCATTCTCTTGTAAATTATATGATCTCATAATCCTAGTGATTCTTTTCCAGGCTTTTTCCCATTCTGCAAGGCCAATATTGTGGCCTATATCAGTTGCCCATTTTACCATATTTTCCTTAATTACTTCCTCTTCTAGATCAAATCTAAGCAACAATTGGTGTATCTTTGATAGCAGATTCTGTTTTCCTTTCTTTAGCTCTAATTTGAATTCAACTGGGTTTGTATCAGTTCCGCCATCTTTCTTTCTTTTTTTATTAGCACACAATAGACTACAGACATCTCAACAAAGTTACATTATTTACATTATCGACATCATTAAAATCTCCACACAAGCAAAAAAATGAAAAGCTTTATCCTTGTCTCATTATCTCTTTCACTTCCTGCTTTCTTTAACTCAGTTCTTTAAATTACTTTAACATCATTCTCCTCAACATTTATTCTCATTGTTAACTGTCCTTTAAATGTGACTTTAGCTTTCTTGTCTCTTCCGGCTTATACCTTACTATAGTTCTTACATTACCCATTACAGATCTTTTCCCAATTTTCCTCAATATATTTCTTAATTTCCATCATTTCAGTCTTTTTTTCTCCTCTTTTTTCTCCTTTCATCGCTCTCGATAAGCTATCTAACGTTACATATTCTTGAACTTTAATAAGCCACTCTTCTGTTTCCGGAACTCTATTCGCTTTCCAATGTTTAGCATACATTACTCTAGCTGCTGTTATCATGTACAGTATACTATTCTTATATTTATTTTGTTCTTTTGTCAATTGATGTAACATATTCAACAGAAATATCTCTGGTGTCAACGGTATTTCTGTATTCAATATTTCTTTAATTGCCTTATGTATCTTTTTCCAGTAAATCTTCGCTTCCTCACAAAGCCACCACATATGGTAAAAAGATCCACTTTCTCCCTCACATTTCCAACATTTTTTTCTCTTTCAGTTTATATATCTTACTCAGCTTCTCTGGATCTAAATACCAGCGGTATAACATTTTCGTATAATTCTCCTTCAGGTTTTGAGCCAACGTAAATTTCTGTGTATCCTCCCAACTTTTCGTCCAGTATTCTAGTTTAATTTCATGACCAATATTACGAGACCATAATATCATTGAATCTTTTATGATTTCAGATTCCAATTCTCTAACTAACATAAAATTATACATCTGCGATGTTATATGATCTTTCCTCTCAAGTATTATCTTTTTGAACTCATTTATTGAAATTGTGGCTTCAAATCCCTCCAGTTTTTGGTCCATTTTATATTTTTCCTTAAGTTGGAGGTACAGGAACCACTGACAATTCCAGCCTTCATTATTTAGTTCCTCTCTCATCTTAATTCTTTGTGTCTCTCTTCCAATGTCAGTTATTATGTCTCTATAAGTCATCCATCTTTCCAAAGGTCCTCTCCGGTTACTATATAAAGCTTCGTGGGGGGACACCCAAAGTGGTATTCTCCAATATATTTTCTTTTTCCAAATTTTCCAAATCTCTAAAAGCGCTCTTCTTATATAATGGTTAGAGAAATCTTTATTGACTCTTGCTTTGTTATACCATATGTAGGCATGCCACCTAAACCGGAGATCCGGGCCTTCAAGATTCAACGTCCTTTCATCTTTAAGAGTAATCCAATCTTTTATCCAAAGCATTCCGTTCGCATAATAGTACAGTTTCAGGTCTGGAAGGCCACATCCACCTCTTTTTTTTCCTATCTGTTAATATTTTCCACTTTATTCTCAGTTTCTTCTTGTTCCAAATAAATTCTGTAAGGTCTTTTTTCCATTCCTGAAAACATTTCTTATTAATGATTATTGGTAAATTTTGAAATAAACAGTTCATTTTCGGCAAAATCATCATCTTAATCGCTGCCATACGCCCTAATAATGACAAATTCTGTCTCGACCAGTTCTGTAAATCTCTTTTAATTTCTTTCCATTTTACTCCGTAATTATTTTCGAATAATCCATTGTTTTGTTTAGTTATGTTTATTCCCAAATATTTAATTTTCTTCTCTTCTTTAAATCCTGTTTTTTAATCCACCTCTTCTATTTCCTCCTTACTCATAGTCTTAGTCAAGAACTTCGTTTTTTCTCTGTTTATTTTAAAGCCTGCTAAATCTCCATATTCTTTACATATTTCAATTACCTTCTCAATACTTGTTTTCAGCTTTTCCAGAAAAAGAACCAATATGCTTGCAAAAATCTTATAATCTATATTTAATAACGATATAGGTCTGTAATTTTTCAGTTCTTCTGGATCTTTATCTTCTTTCAATATCAATGTTATGTTCGGCTCCTTCCATGAATCTGGTTTACCTTTAATTGCGATCTCATTAAACATTTTCAGCATTGGTAGGGCAAGTTCATCCTGGCACTCTTTATAGTATAACACCGAGAACCCATCTGGTCCTGGTGATTTACCTGTCTTCATCCTTTTTAGCGCTTCTACAACTTCCATCATTGTTATGTTTGTATTCAGCTTCTTTTCTTGATCATCCGTTAAATTCGTAATGTTCTGATCTAAAATTTATCAATTCTTCCCTTAATCTCTCTGTTAGTTTCTTTATTGCACAATGTCTTATAGTACTGTCAAAATGTCTCCATTATTTTCTTCTGGTCTGTGAATGTTTTACCCTCCTTCGCACTCTAAATATCAAATTTCTCTCCTTCCTTTTTCTTAATCTAAACGCCACCATCTTCCCGGTTTGTCAGCACTTTCAAAATGTTTTAACCGAAGTATCCTTAATTTCTTTTCCATTTCAATCATATTTTCCTCTCGTATCTCTTCCTGTAGTCTTTTTATTTCTCTCCTTACTTTTTTATTCATCAGGTGCCTTCTAAGTTCTTCCTCTCTTTGTTTGATCTCTGTTTCCAATTTTGTCATTTTTTCTTCTCTCTTCTTCTTCCACTCCGTAGACCACTTTATTAACATCCCTCTGATTACGGCTTTTCCCGCATCCCAGACCGTTTTAGCAGATATTCCTCTTTGTCGTTTTCTTGAAAATAATTCCTTAACTCTTGTTTTATCTTCTTAACATATTCCTCCTTTCTCAATAATGTCTCATTTATTCTCCATATCCGGAATTTATTCTGTCTCCTCATAGATATTTTAACTTGTATTGGGCTGTGGTCGGAGAAAATCCTAGGTAATTTCATATCTTTTATTGTATTGTGTAATACTTTCGAAATCAAGCATAAATCTATTCTTGACATCATTTGGTGGGAGTCTGAATAAAATGTAAATCCTTTTTCTTCTCCTTTTTTATGTCCCCAAACATCTATCAGAGACATATCCTCCATCATTTTAAAAAAGGTTCTTGGTAGTTTCCCATGTTTCGCTTTCCGTTTTTTTGTAGTTGATCTGTCATTTTCTGGGGACAGAACCCCATTCATGTCTCCCATCACCAAAATCTGATCTTGATCGTACTTTTTTATATGTCTTTGTGATTCTTCTTCAATCTTTTTGTAAAATTTGGCCTTGTTTTCTAAAGGTGCGTAGATCCCCAATACCAATAATGTTACATTTAATAGTTGTACTTGTACTCCCACATAGTATCCGTTTTTGTCTTTAAACATCTCTTCTGAGGGATACTTAGTGTTAACATATAATGCCACCCCTCTCTTTTTCTTTTCAAAAGCTGAAATATAGCATTTTCCCAACTTTGGATTCTTCAAGTATTTCACATCTCTGTCCCTAATTTTTGTCTCTTGAAGACAAATTATATCTGCTTTAAGTTTCTCTAAATAGTGGAAAACTTGTCTGGATTTATAATTCGAGTTCAGCCCTTTGCATATTCCACGATATGCACTTTAATTCCATCTTTCTATATTAATCTTCAGCCTCCTCTTCTCCTACTTCCTCATCATCTATAAATTTCTCTATAGGTTCTCAATTTTGGTCTTCCTCTAATCCTCCCTCCGACTCCTCATCTCCTTCTAATTCTCCTTCTTCATCTTTTTGTTCCTCTTGTTTTTCTTCCACGTCTCGTTCCGTTTCTTTTCCTGTTTCACCTCTTCGTTTCCTCAACTCTCTCTTTTTGTTCTCAGATATATCCCTTATTCTCTAATGGTTTCTTCTGCTTGTGAGAGGGACAGACATCTATACCTTCTTAAGTTAACAGTAAAAGAAATTCCCTCTGGTCTCTCCCACTTGTATCTGATATTATACCTCTGTAAAAGACTTGTCAAAAGTTTATAATCTTGTCTTCTCTTCAACGTCTGAAACGGGACGTCTTTAAAGATTTTGGCTTCCTTCTTGTCGATCATCAATCTTTCTTCATAACTTCTTAGTAACATTTTTTCTCTCATTCTTATTCTTGTAAAATTAATGATAATGTCCCTTGGCCAGTTTTTTTCCTTCGCCATTCTTGAATTTATACGAAAGATCCTATCAATTTCTCTATCTAAGTCTTCTTCCAATAATTCTAAGTAGCGCTAGGATTGGTATCAGTCTCGCGTAGATGTCTTCCCCCACCTGTTCCTCAACTCCGCAAATTTTCAGACATCTATCTTGATATCTCATTTCATGAACATCCAAATCTGCCTTTTGTCTTTTTTGAGTGTCTTTCAAATCTTTCTGTTCCTTCTCTGATTGCGTTACTCTTTTCTCCATCTCCTTCATTTCAATTTGAACTGTTTTAATCTCTTTACTCATTTTCTCCATTCTTTTATTTAAGGCCTCCATTTCTTTTTTGATTTCTGTTTTAATCTCCTTTCTTGTCTCTTTTAGTTCTTGCCTTATTTCTTGTTTAAAATTTCTCAGTTCCTCTAATATCTTAACACCAATATCCGGTATTTGTTGAGTTTGTTCCAATGATGGTCTTCTCTCCAAAACAATTTGAGATTGCATAGCTGTTTTTTTTCTTGTGGTCATTTTAAACCATATTAGCAAAAAAATCAGATTGTTACAGCTTTTTACAGAATAGTTACCCAAAGAAACAAAAACAGAAAAATAAAGTAGTCACAAACTCCACAAACTTCAAAATAAGTAGGCTTTTTTCTCCCTTATATTTTGTCTTATATATACTTCTCTTCTATTATGTCTTCTATTACTTCTCTATCACTATGATTCCCACCACCTCTGTCACTTTCACCCACCCCAATTCTTATTTCAATGTATACAGATCCTATAGATTTATATTACTGTCTCTTAATATCTTAAAACCTTCTAATATACCCTTCCAATATTAGTTCTAGTTGCAGTTTTCTTCTGATTCACCAGATGGAGCTCTCCCCCCACTTTTAAGAGTTCTAGATATTGTTTATATTTTGAAGACACCCAAGGTCAGTTTACATTCCTGGTATGCTTTAGATCTCTCTCTTTCCAGGCTCTCCTCCCCCCTTTCTTCTTCCAGCTGTTAACACTTAACACTTAAGGAGTATTATTTTCTACACCAGAGCTTCCCACCCCCTCCTCAACTGTATTCCTCCAATTATAATTTCTATACTCAACTACAGTGTTAAACTGATTATTTTCTACAATAAGTTACATTAACTTTCGTCAACTATATGAGTTTAATTTCAACACTTAATATTTTTGAAGTTCTTTTGATCTCTTCGCGTCTTCCGTCACCTTTCTCTGCTTTGCTTCTCCCGTCTTACAGCCTCTCACTTCTACCAGTCTTTCGTCTTGCGTCTCTCACATCAGCCGGCCTTTCGTCGTCCGTTTCTCCACTTTCCATCAATTGTCCCTCAGCTTTCCTTCACTTGTCCTTCATCCTCTCTCTCTCTCCCAATCTTCAGTACCTCGTCTCCCTCCTCTGCCAGTATTTCATCGTTCGTCTCTCCACCTCCCAACACTTGTCCTTCGGGACTTTTTTCTCCTTGACTTCCGTCCCTCGTCTCCCTCTTCTACCTGCCTTTCGATGTTCGTCTGTCCACCTCTCGTCACTCGATCTTCAGCCTCTCACTTCTCCCTGCTCTGACCGTTGTCTCTCCCTCTGTCTCCCTTCGACCACTTTCTTCTCCCAGTCTTCCCCCTTCATTGCGCATGTCTGCTGGCCTTTCCTCTTTCGTCTCGCCACCCTCCGTCACTCGTCCTTCAGCCACTCTCTGCTCCCAATCTTCCATCCCTCGTCTCTCCCATTCATTATATCAGTCCCTCAAAAGATCCTTGTTTCTCAATAAAGCAATTAAATTGTAATCAATACTCTTAAGCAAAGGAGAAAAGAAGTTCCATTAAAGCTTATTCATTGTTTGTCTCTTAAGTTCAATCAGTCTCCATCAAACAGAAAGAAAAAGATCTTTAACCACCAAATACGCTCCCGCTTCCCGTACCTCTCTGCGTCCCTCCAAAGCTTCTACTCACTTTTCTTCTCTCCCCATCAGAAACAGTTCTCAGATGAAGGAGACTTTCCCTCCCCTCGCCAAACAAAGCCAACACAATTCTTTTTATCTTTTGTCCTGTTAAACGTCGAGTCTTTAAAAAGGCTTTAGGCGTTCCTATGTCTCTCAATGAGAGGCTGCCTGGTGTGGTTGTGGTATCTCCTACGGCTCTTCCTTGCCTCCGTACCTTCAGCCCAGCGATCTCCGCTATCTCGCCGTGCCTTTCCTTTGGCAGGATTTTGCTAGCTCCCTTCAAGACCCTCAGGACCCCCTTTACCAGGGAGGTACTGGGCCGGCTCCGGTTCTCTTTTCTCCGGCTAAATCCACGATGGGCAGTTGTGTTTTCGGCAAGACTAGCCTCTACACAACCTCTCGGTCCGCCATGCAACCCGGAAGTCCCCAGTTCCACCATCTTTCAAGTCTTTTTTAAATCTTTCTTGGATCTGTAGGTATGGAAACCAATGTACTGTCATTCCTTCCTGTTATAATTTCTGGTGACTTTTTAATTACATCACGCCACCTGATCGATATGTTAATTCTTTGTACGTAATCCAGTCTATATCACCTCTAAGGCTTTTAACCGAGAGTGCGTCAGCAGGGTAAAGGCAAGATGGAAACTTTAGACATAGATACCTTTTATATTTCATCATATTTTGTACAGAGATTTTCTGATTGCATGGTTGTTAAACATTTTTTGAACTTTGACCTTCTGGTACCACAAGTAGGAGTGCCATCTGAAAAAAAGTTCATGATCTTCTAGGGCTAAAAGCCTCAGATAATTTAGGCATACCCATGGTTTTATCCATGCTAAGCAGCATGCTGCATAATAGATTTTCATATTTGGCATGGAGAATCCCCCTCTGTTTCTAAGATCTGTCATTGGTTTTAGTTTGAACCTTGTTTTATTGCCCAGCCACAAGAAATCTGACAGATCTTTAGTACAATCTTTAAACCACTTTGGAGGAACTACAACTGGAATCATTTGAAACAAACAAACAAAAAAAGCACTTTTGGAAGAATACTCATTTTAATTAAAGACATTCTTCCCATAAATGATAAGTTCAGTTTTTTCCAAACACTAATTTTTTGATGAATCTTCTTCCAAACAGGGATATAATTATTACTAAACAATTAGTTATTCTTGTTAGTTATTGAGATCCCTAAGTATTTTACTTTATCAACACACTTTATTCCAGATATTGATTCCACCTTTTCTTTATCTGCTTTCTTCATGTTTTTGGTCAAAATCTTTGTTTTTGATTTGTTAATCTTAAATCCCATAAGAAAGCCAAATTTATTTAAAAGTGCATTTAACTTAACCATTTGCGACAGGGGATCCTCCAGGAAGATAACCACATCATCTGCAAATGTTCTGTATTTATAACGTTCCTTACCGATTTTAACACCAGGAATGGAGCTCTGTTGAATTTCCCTAGGCAAAACCTCGAAGATCAGAATAAACAGCAATGATGAAAGAGGGCAACCCTGTCTTGTGCCTTTTTCTACTGAGAAACTTTTTGATCTTCCAGCATTTGTAATCAGATGAGCTTGTTGTTCTGAATAAATTGCTTTAATCCATGATATGAACACCTTACTAAACTTCATCTTCTCCAAGATTTTAAAGAGGAAATCTATCTGACGTTGTTGAAAGCTTCTCCGCATCCAAGAATATTAAACCTCCTTTCTTTTCATTATGATAGTTTAAATATTCTAGAATATCCAATGAGTATTGTATATTATCGTTCATCTGCCGCCTGGTGAGGAAGCCAGTTTGGTCTTCGCCTATGTAGTACAGCAAAAAAATTTTCAGTCTCTGGGCCAATATTGAGAAAAAATTTTGTAGTCTTCATTTAGCAAAGATATGGGTCTGAATTCATTAGGAGTTGGATTATCTGAGTCGGCCTTTGGAATAAGTATAATGTTCACTTCCTTCCATTTGTTTGGGATTACCTCATTATCTTTATGTTGAATCATTTTTGTAATGGCTTTACTAATTGGTCTTTGAAACATCCAGCCTCTGCTTAAAAACCTCCAAAGAAGGAGACTCCACTACACTCTGAGGCAGCATATTCCACTGCTGGACAGCCCTGACTGTCAGGAAGTTCTTCCTGAGGTTCAGGTGGAATCTCCTTTCCTGCAGCTTGAATCCATTGTTCCTTGACCTGGTCTCTGGAGCAGCAGAAAACAAGCCCTTTCCCTCCTCTACATGGCATCCCTTCAGATATTTGAACATGGCTATCATGTCCCCTCTTAACCTTCTCTTCTGCAGACTAAACATACCCAGCTCTCTAAGTCTATCCTCACAAGACATGGCTTCCAGGCCCCTCACCATTTTGGTTGCCCTCCTCTGGACCTGCTTCAGCTTATGTTTATTTTTAATCTATAGGTAGCTTCATCAATTTCTGTGATCGATATTGGTTTATCTAAGAACTCTCTCTTGTTTTGATCCAGTTGCAGGAGTGCTTTTGCTTGGAGGTATTCCTCAATTTTATTAATCTCTTCTGAATTTTGAAGGCAATACAAGTTCTGAAAATAATTACCTAATTTCCCTACTGTCAGAAACAGACCAATCTCCTTCCTTAATTCAGTTAGTTACATGCTTTTTCCTTTCTTTATTGATTTTATATGCCAGCCATCAGCCCAGTTTATTTGTATGTTCAAAATAGGTTTGCTTAACAAATCTAGGCTTCTTTTCCATCTCTTCAGTAGTATTTAGAGACAGTTGTTTCTGGGGACTTCCGGTGGAGGAAACGTGGCGTCTGGTTAGGGACCTGCGGAGCTGCAGGAGCCGAAACGCCTGGAGAGGTCGGAACCCCCGATTAGAAACCTTTTTTTGAAGGGGAACAAAGATCCCCTGGTAAGGAGATCTCAGGGGCGATTCGAAGGGGACCGGAGATCAGCAACTGCAAGCTGGAGAGCGGAGAAGAGAGGACACACTGATCGTGACGATCGGTCGAAGAATTGCCATTACCGCTCCAGGAAGCCCTTTGGGGCTCAGCCACGATCCACCGTTGCAGGCTTTAATCCTCATAACAACTGGACTTAGCAATTCTCCTAATTTCACCATTGAGGTAAGTGGATCCTGCTTTATCTTTATTGAGGAATTCTTTTGAAATAGAAGACTCTGACTTCAGAAAGGTTTCGGCTGGGGAGAAAAGATCCCTAAAGACGTGGAGGGTTTGAAACTGTTTTAAGTATCCGTGTGCTTTAAAGTTTAAAGGACTTTGCTGAAATTAAGTTAAGACTGGATTTAACTGCCTTAAAGTAAAGATCGAGTGAGTGGAGCGTGGAGTTTGGGTCTTGAAGTTCAAGCAAGAGACGGAAAGAAGTGGAAGTTTGAAAGTGAAAACACGCGGTTTCAGTGACACAAAATGGAGGTTTGATGGAGAAGGGGACGGAGGAATAGAGAGACAGAAAGCTTGTCGCTAAGATCGAAGAGCTGCATGTCAGAATAAAAGGCAGGAAGGTTTAAAATGAAAGAAGACTGAAAGTGTATGTGAGAAAGAAGGATTGGAGAAGGGTGATCGCTTTGAAGGCAGAGGGTGAAGAGACGGAAGGTTTGTGGAGGAGAGTGTTTAAGAGTTTGAAGACAGAAAGAGAGAGACGACGGAAGGGTGGAAAACAAGAACGTTGGATGATAGAGAGGCAGTGAAGGAAGCAGACAGACAGGAGAAGTCGACAGATGGGCAAAGAGTGATCAGTAGAGGACATCAATGAGATGTATCTTGGAAGTTAAAATTGAAGAAAGACAGTGTTGAAGACGGTTTTGGGAAGAGTGCCTAAAGGTTGAGGGAGAGGAAATCAGAAGGCTGGTGGATGTGAGTGATTGCCCTGACAGACTAGAGAACGATTTGAAGCAGTAAGAGAAGAGACAGAAGGTTGGTGGATGGTGAAACTGAAACTGTCTTTGGCGAATGAAACTGTAAGTGAGTGAACGTAGAGAGAGAAGTGACAGAAACTGCTGGAGGAGTGAGACAGAAGGATTGTTTTGTTAGAAGACAGAGAGACTAAACGGAAGTAAAAAGAAGGAACTTTGAATAAGTTTTGGCAAGATGATGGGACCTGGGAAAAGGAAAGCTGCAGCAGGAGCTCAAACCCAAATTCAAACAATGTTACAAGAAGAACCTCAATAGAATTGAAGATGCCAACTACAGAAACAAAGATAACATCTGTTGAAGGTCAAGGAGCATCTCAGAGTGGAGGATCTGACATCGTGGAGGAAATAAAAAGATTAACCAAGACCTTCCAAAGCGAAATGAGAGAGGTTAGAATAGAAATGAAGCATATGAGAGCTGAAATAAGGGCAGATATGAAAAAAGAAATGGAAATGTTTAACAACAAATTAGATAACATCACGACAGAACTGAAAAATGTGAATGAGAAAGTTAAGGAGATAGAAGAGAAGACCTTGAAAGTGGAGAACCAAACAACGAAATTGGAAGGAAGAACAGAAGATTTAGAGAAATTTACACTTTTAATAGACATTAAAAATAGAAATAAATCAATCAAGGTAAGAGGTTTGCGAGAACAACCTCAAGAGGATCTATATGAGAGACTAATTCGGCCATTGGCGCAGTTTATTGATTGGATTCCAGAGCAATTAGATTTAG
This sequence comes from Ctenosaura bakeri, assembly GCA_948474755.1. Classification (NCBI taxonomy): domain Eukaryota; kingdom Metazoa; phylum Chordata; class Lepidosauria; order Squamata; family Iguanidae; genus Ctenosaura; species Ctenosaura bakeri. The sequence continues at coordinate 59,263 of CAOLHI010005084.1, forward strand.
AAATTGATAGGATTTTCAGAGTGAATTCGACAATTGCTAAAAGAAGAAATGTTCCACGCGACATTGTCATCTATTTTCTCCGGGAAAGAGTTAAAGACCTGGTGTTACAACAAAGCTATACGAAAAAATTGATGATAAATGGAAGTGAACTTAAGATTTTTAAAGATGTCCACCCAACATTGTTGAAGCGACGGAGAGAATATAGCTTTGTAACCCAAGCTTTAAGAAAACAGGAAATCCGCTACACCTGGGAAAAGACAGAAGGGATCTCTTTCATTTGGAAGCAAAGGAAAGTAATACTGAATTCTTTGATAAAGGCAAAGGAGTTCTGGAGGAAAAATAAGGAAGAATTGAACAAATCGGTTGAGGATCTAAAAGAACAAGAACAAGAGGAAGAAAATATTAAAGGTAATCTGACTTCCACTCAAGAAACGGAGAAAGTGAAGAGACAACAAAGAGAGGGGTCAAGAGAGAGACAGGAGTCAAAAGATAAAAACCAGAAGGAAGAAGTAGGAGCTGAACAAGAGGAAGAATCTGAAGAAGAAGGGAAGACTGCGGGAGAAGAAACTTCTATAGATCCTGAAATTAAGAAGAAGAAATAATAGAAGAAATAGAAGAAATTTAGGATTGAAAGTGACTTGCCAGGTTAGAAATGAATTTAAAAATTTTAACCTGGAATGTACGTGGAGTAAATTCCCCTTATAAAAGAAAGTGCGTTTTTCATCAGTTAGAAAAATTAAATTTAGATATAGTTGCCATACAAGAAACTCACATTAAGAATAAGGATCTAAAATATCTTAGAAATCCTAAATTGGGTCAATCTTTCTCTGCATCAATAGACAAGAAGAAAAAAGGAGTAACCATATATGTTAGCAATAAATATGAAGCAAGACAAATTTTCTGTGATGATTTAGGGCATTATATTGTAGTTGAAGTGTCTATAAATAACTTTAAATTAATGGTAATTGGAGTATACGGTCCCCTAGAAAGTAAAAGTAAATTTTATTTAAAATTATTAGAAAGGCTGTTAGAATTAGAGAAAGACAACTACAGGATTATTATGATGGGTGATTGGAATGGGGTATTAAACCCACTCTTAGATAGATCTAGTGTCAAAAATAAAAAAAACGATAAAAAGAAAAGTCAAGGGAAACTCCCTAAATCTTTCTTTGATTTACTGGATCAATTATCATTGGTAGAAGCATGGAGACAGGTAAAAGGCGGAAAAGAAGAATACACCTATTTCTTTGAGCAATTTAAATCCTGGTCGAGAATAGATATGTTTTTCCTATCCCCAGAATTGATAAAAGATATAAAGAAGTTGGAGATATTGCCTAGAAATGTCTCCAATCATTGTCCAGTTTTAATAATTATTAATCGGGGGGGAAGTTATAACTGGAGAATGAATGATAATTTGTTAAAAAATGATATAGTTGTGGAAAAAGCAAAGAAAGAACTTAAAAGCTTTTTAGAAGCTAATCTGAATAAGGGCCAATCGGAGCAAATTGTATGGGAAACAAGTAAGGTGGTTATGAGAGGCTTCTTTATAAATCAACAGGCTTGGATTACAAAATGTAAGAAAGCGAAGGAAGCTAAGATACAGGATTTGTTAAGAGATAAAGAATTAGAATTAAAGAAAAATCCCCAAAGCAGTAAAATATCAAAAGAGTTGCAAATTTTAAAGAAACAGTTGATATTATGACAAATGAAATAGAAAGGAAAATGAAATATGTAAAACAGAAACAATTTGAACATGCAAATAAAATAGGAAGATGGTTATCGTATAGGCTAAAGAAGGAGAGAAAGAAGCGATATATAACAGAGATAAGAGAGGATCAAAACAGCATTTACCAACAAGAAAAGATTAAAGACGTTTTTGTTAAATATTTCGAGGAGCTGTTTGGAAAAAAGACACAGTCTGAGGAGCAAGAAAGTAATATGATAAAATTCTTAGATAAGAGCAGAATTACTAGAATTTCAGAAAGCCAAAGAGAAAGTTTAGATAACCCAATAACAGTGCAAGAAGTTAAAAAAGCAATTAAGAATTTGAAGTTAGGGAAAGCCCCAGGACCTGATGGTTTTTCGTCCTTTTATTATAAAATATTTCAGGAAGAATTGACACCCTTATTGGTACAGGTCTTAAATTCAATTAAAAATAAGACACTTCCTAATACATGGAAAGAGTCAAATATAACTTTGATTCCCAAAGAGGGGAAGGATATAACGGATAAAAGGAATTACAGACCAATTGCTTTATTAAATATCGATTATAAGATTTTTACACATATCTTGGCTGATAGATTAAAGGGAGTGCTACGGGATTGGATACATGAGGATCAAAATGGATTCCTACCAGGAAGACATTTGAAAAACAATATAAGAATTATCTTAGATACATTAGAATACTATCAGAAACAAAATCAGAAACAATTGGCTATAATCTTCTTAGACACAGAAAAAGCTTTTGACAACGTTAATTGGTCCTTTATTTTTGGGGTAATGGAGAAAATGGGGGTGGGAAATAGGTTTCTAGACTGGACAAAAGCTATATATTCTGAACAAAAAGCAAGCATAATTATAAATGGGGAAAGAACGAAACAATTTAGTATATATAAGGGAACACGTCAGGGATGCCCTCTTTCACCGTTACTGTTTATAACTTGTTTAGAGATTTTGAATAACAATATTAGGGATGAGAAGATAATAAGGGGAATTAAGATAAAAGAACATGAAATAAAAATTCAAGCCTATGCGGATGATCTAGCTGTTATATTGGAAGACCCTATGACCAGCATTACAAAATTGATGGAACTTATACAACAATTCGGAGACCCAGCAGGGTTTAAGGTGAACAAAGAGAAATCTCTGATAATGACTAAAAATATGACTACTAACCAAGAGCATGAATTGTTAGAAATTTCAGGATTTAAAATAACAAAGAAGATAAAATATTTAGGAATAACATTAACAAAAAATAATTCGGATTTATTCGACAATAATTATAAAAAATCATGGGGTGAAATTAGGAAAGAGATGAAGAGATGGAAAAATTTGCAATTATCCTTAATAGGGAAAATTTCTGCTATCAAAATGAATATACTCCCAAAAATGATTTTCCTATTTCAAAGTATTCCCATAATTCATAATGATAAAGTGTTTAAAAAATGGGAGCAGGATTTGAGTGAGTTTATTTGGAATGGGAGGAAACCCAGAATAAAAATCAGGTATCTAAAAGAGGTAAAGGAAAGAGGGGGTTTAGCCTTGCCAGATTTTAAATTATATTATAAATTTTAAATTTTAAATTAAAGCATCTGCATTAAATTGGATTAAGGATTGGGTAAATTTGGAAAATCGAAGATTGTTAAATTTAGAAGGTTACAATTTATACTTTGGGTGGCACGCTTATTTATGGTATGATAAACATAAAATTAACAGAGATTTCTCAGATCATTATGTTAGAAAATCAATTTTAAGAGTTTGGTTAAAAGTTAGAAATAAATTATATATAAGAATACCTAGCTGGGTGTCACCACATGAAGCCTTTCATAGATTAGAAAAAAACCAAGTGGGGGAATGGGTCACGTATAATGACATAATTAAAAGGGATGGAAGTAACGTAAAACTAAAGAGTAAAGAAGAAATGATTGAACAAGGATATAGGTCACATTGGTTTCTCCACAGACAGTTAGTTGAAAGATATAAAATAGATAATAGGGAACGGGGAATCTCAGCAGAGGAGAATGAATTAGATAAAATATTAAAAATGGATGTAACGGGTACAGTGAGTAAAATTTATAAATTATTAATAAATCTGGAATTTGAAAAAGAGGTCATAAAAGATAATATGATAAAATGGTCTAAAGATATAGGTTACTCAATAACATTAAAACAATGGGAAATTACCTGGAAGTTAAATCATGAATATACGAGATGTTCTAACCTGAAAGAAAAATTTTTAAAAATCTTTTATAGATGGTACCTAACTCCGGTACAAATGTCTAAGATGAAGAAAGGAAAATCTACTGCTAATTGTTGGAAATGTAAGAAAATTGGTTCCTTCTTCCATTGTTGGTGGACGTGTGATGAAGCAAAAAGTTTTTGGGTCAAAGTTCATGAACAGATAACGAAATATTTAAAAATTAACTTTCCAAGATTGCCAGAAATATATCTGTTAAATATATACGAGAAAATAGATGTTAAAGCAAGGAGGAAAAAGTTAAATATCTTAAGTTATATGATTTGTGCTGCCCGAATTGTATATGCGAAAAGATGGAAAGACACAAATACACCAACAATGGAGGATTGGGTTTGTAAGTTGTATGAAATGGCTGAAATGGATAAATTAACGAAATGTCTGGAAAATAGAAAAAATTGTGCATTTAAAGAAGAATGGGAAATTTTAGATCCATTATGGAAGGAGTTTTGGGGAAATTTGGCAACTTTAGGATTGTATGACTAAGGAAAAATGATGAGAAAATGGATGGAACATAACAGTATATAGATATAATATAAAAAAGAATGATAATGGTATATGAATATATTGGATTTGAAATAATTTGATTTATAAATGATATTTGATAGTGGTGAAATAATATAAGTTCCGTTAGACATAAGATAGGTTATAGATATAAGAAATATAGAAATAAGATATAGTGAGTATAAGTTATAGAGAGAAAGAGAAGGTAAAGTTTAAGCTTGAGTAAGCTAATAAAGAAAAGGCACTTAAGACTCGCTAACAGTTAAATTCTTTTTTAATTGTTATTATAATAAAATAAATAAGAAATATGCAATAAGCAGTTAGAAGTTAGAGTATAGGGTAAAGGGCTATAAAGATTAGAGTAAGTTAAATTTAGATAGCTGGATAGAAGATAAGATTTAGAAGATGTTCCTCAATGGTCTAAGAAAGAAGTCAAGATTGTAGAAGATTGAATGTAATTTTATGTAAGTATGTAAGTATGTTTAATTTAATTTCTCTCTTTTTTTTCCTTTTTGTTATTTGATTATTTGTTTGATTGATAATTAGCTAGCTAATTGTATGTTTGTCTAGTAAAGTAAGGTAGTATGTAATGTATGTGTGATTAGATATGTCACTGTGTTCTTTTTAGTGTTTTTTTTTGTTTGTGTTTTTGTTTTAATGTAATTCAAATAAAATATATTTTTAATTAAATAAAAAAAAATAGAGACAGTTGTTTCTGTAGTATCTTTATCTTCTCCTGGACTTCTTTGTTTCCTAGATCTTGTTTAAGTTTATTCCACAAATTGCTGATTTTCTCCACTAGCTCTCCCATGGCCTTAGTCTTTTTTCTTTTCCATTCTATTGACTTTTGGATGAAAATTCCCCTAATCACTGCTTTCGAAGTGTCCCATACCACCGGAGTATTCACACCTTTGTCTAAATTGTATTTGAAAAATTCTCTCAACTCGCTCTTACAATAGGAGATAACATCTCGCGAAAGTAAATTCTCATTCAGTCTCCAGGTTCTGCAATTAGGAGTTGATTCCAATTGAATTAGAATTGGATTGTGATCACAAAACATTTGTGGTAGGATCTCAGCCATTTTGATCAGATAAGATAAAGTTTTTGAGATCCATACCATATCTATCCTAGACCAAGACTGATGTTGATCGGGGGGGAAAGTATAATCGTTCTGTCTAGGGTGCTTAAATCTCCACACATCATCTAGCTGATATTCTTCTAGCAATTTAAAACAATCCCTCGGGAGCTTACCGTAGCTGTGGGATCTAGCTGTAGCATTCCTGTCCCATGCTGGGTCAGCAACACCATTGAAATCCTCCAGCAAACAAACATGTTTGTAGGGGAAATTACACAAGTGTTGTCAAAAATCTTCACAGAATTTCTTATATTATTTGCAGAGAACATAAACACCTATAAGCAAGATAGAAAAGCCATTTAACTTAATTTCCACGCCAATAAATCTTCCTTTTTCATCCTTAAAAATTAATTTGGGAAGGACATATGGTTTAAAATTTAGAACGATGCCTCTTTTTTTAACTGTCATGGCTGGGACAAAAGTCTCGCCCAAACCTGGAAACCATAGCACATTTTTATCCTTCTTTTCTATCTGATTCTCTTGTAAACTGCAAATAGCTGGTTGTAATTTTTTCAAGTAGTAGAAATTTTTCTTTTATTTCACCACTGAATTCAGTCCATTCACATTCCAAGATACAATTTATGATTCATTTTTCCTTGTCTTTTTCAATGGCCTAGACTTCAATTTCTAAATCAATCAGGCTCACATCCAATCCATTTTTTGAATCTTCTGGGTCTAGTTTTGGGTCCTTATCTAACGTCCTCTTTTTCTCTGCAGCTAGTAAATGTTCTGAGTTATCTCTCCTTTTAGCCAGTGTTTCTTTGTCTTCCCCTTTAGTATATTGATCTTCTTTGCTAGATGCGGCTCTGGGTCTACTCAGGTTGTGTCCGTATCATCTAAGGAAGTCTTGTGCTTTTTCTAGTGAGTTTAATCAGAAACGGTGTTATTGGTAGGTAAATATCACTCCCTCCAAACAGTCCCACCTAAATGAAATTTGGTTAGCCTTCAGTTTAGAGACAAGAAATTCATAATCCTTCCTTTTCTTTAATATTCTTGTAGGGATTTCCCACATAACAGAAAGCTGTTTACCTTGGTTAGTTAGGGGAAATTTATTATGTTCTTCCATGATCCTGTCCTTTATAGAGTTCTTGGTGAACTGTAGTACAACATCTCTGGGAAGTTTTCTATTTTTTGCCAAGACTGACTGGACACTATAAACCAAATCAATTTCATTATCAATAATATTTTCTTCTAAGTCCACAGAATCCACTAATATGTTCACCATTCTTTCTCTAATCTTCTCATTACTCTCTTCTTCAAAGCCTCTAACGAGAATCCAAGAATCCATTTGCTTCTATTCTATGAATGCTAATCTGTCCAGTGGTTTTTCTATCATGTCAGAAGATGTATCTGATTTCTGTCATATTTCTTGAATTTCTTTCTTATTTTTGTCATTATCCTTCCTATTTATCACTTTCATTTTACTACCTAACCTTAGCAAGAATTAATTACTTCTTCCTTGAACCCATCCAGACTCAATCTGCCTGTCCACAACATCTAGGTAGGGTTGAACTTGAGGGAGTACCTATAACCACTATAGAATTGCACCCTCTCTCTTGATAGGTTGACAAGAAGAACTTGGCAAACAGGAGGTTGACATAGATTTTACCAGGGCACTTTGAATGCAAAGCCCAGTTTTACCTTTTTCAGTTTAACTATCTAAACTATCAGGTATGGAGGGGGAGGGAGCTGCTGCAGTCACCAGCCATAGCTGTGGCATGTTTCTTTTCCTGCCGCAAGACGTCCTTAGGTACACCTGCAGCAAATGCTGGTCACTCTCTTAGAGAAGAAGGTTCAACAGCTGGTGACACGTGTTTCAAATCTTCACATTATTAGGCAGGGAGAGGAGTTCTTGGATAGGGCTGAGAGGACCTTTTTGAAGAAGGAATGTACAGAGGAGCTAGTGGACAAAGAAGCCAGTTTATGAAACAGGGAGACAGACGCTTGGAGGAATGTGACACGCAGGAGTAGAAAGCCAAGGTGTCATACGGAGCCTCTTGAGCTACAGAATCGCTTCCGAGTTCTTAACTTTATTGATGACAAAGTGGAACAGCAGGAAGAGATCATGGGACGTCATCTGGAGGAAATCCAACATCAACAACAGGTGTCAATGTCAGGCGGAGGTCAAGCAACGCAGAGGTGGCAACTGGAGTTTTGATGGCATTTTAATGAGCAGACCGTAAATTAAAAAAGGGTTTACAGCACCCAAAGCAAACACAGGCAATAAAATAAATAAGGTCATAAAGCAAAAGAAGGTTACATCACCCAAAACAAAGGCAGAGGAACTCAGAAATACCAAGCCCTTGGACAGGAGGCAGAGTCTCAGATGAATGACAGTTGGTGCCCCATAAACTCCCATTCCCAGCATCTGCCTTAAATAGTCTTTAGCCCAGCTGGGGTTGATCAAGTGTCCATTGACCTGACTCGCAGCTGCAGGCCCTCTGATCTCAGCCACTTCTCTAGCAGGCGTTTTGATTTACAAACTGCCACCTTCTCCAGCCGCCTCTGGAGGAATGTGGGGGGAGAGTCTGCTGCAAGCTCCGGGCTGGAATCAGAAGCAGATGCTTCTGTCAAGCCAGGAGCATTGGACTCCTCTGCTGTAGGTATGGGGCCTGGGTCAGCTGGGGAGTCGCTGTAGGCCCTTCCCTTGCCTCTGCAGGGGCCCCTTCTCCCTCCAAGGCCTCCCCCACATCCAACTCAGAGTCCCCATCTGAATCGGTAGCCTGTTCCTCCTCCTGCTCAGCCTGGCTCATGACAACAGGAACCCCAACACCAGCAGAACAGCATTCAACAGCAGCAGCACCAACACTCTCAGCATGAACAGAAAATTCAGGCGGCCATGAGGGAATCTGTTCATTAAGTAACTCCAGACAAGCCTCAGAGGAAACGAGTTCTAGTGGTTGGGGACTCTTTGCTGAGAGGAATGGAACTGATCATTTGCAACCCAGATAGAATCAATGATGAGGTGTGCTGTCTCCCTGGGGCCAAAATCAATGACATAACAGAGAGGCTAACAAGACTGGTCAAACCCACTGACCGCTCCTTTTGGTTCACATCAGAACCAATGACACGGCAAGACGCAGCTTTCACCACATCACGAAGGATTATGAGCTTATGGGTAGGAAGCTGAAGGACCTTCATGTGCAGGTTGTCATTTCATCTCTTCTCCTGGTGGAAGGACATGGCCCACGAAGGGAAAGAAGAATAGTGGAGATCAACAACTGGGTCCGAAGATGGTGCTGTTACCCTGATCTCTGGGGGTCCCGGGAGGGACACCTAAATAACCAAACAACAACACAACTTTGGGGAAATTTAGCTGGAACACTCACTAAAGCTAGTGAGAGACAGGCTAACTTAGCAGGATCTTTCAACCCACTGTCTACAGGGTCAGGTCAGCCAAGCAGTCAGATGGTTTAAAGTAACAAAAATGATGTTTTATTGAATACAGACAAATATTAAAGACACCACAGGCACACAGATAACTAAGGGAATCAGAGATTGATTTGAAGTAGGGATTTTCAGAGGGAAATGGGTGATACGACACCTGTCTCGTAGTCCTGGACATTGAGAGTGACGTTGGGGTGCAAGGAAGAAGCTCAGCATGGTTTGCTGAGGGGAGCTCGCCGAACAAAGCAGCAGCAAGTCGGTCTGGAACTCGAGAGCGATCCAAGGAGGCTCTCAGAATCAGGGTTTTTATAGGGTGAATTGTGACTGCAGGCCATACCTTACTCGGTGAGAACAATGCATTTTGGGCACGGGACAAAGCCTTGGAAAGGTCAGAATTTAGCATGATTAACTTAGAGCCGAATTAACAATAGTGTAGCCAGTATGCAAATGCGGAGCACTTAGTACAGCTTTGTGAGGCTACCTGCTCGGGGCAGGGAGCCTTTGTTAGTATTGCGCATAAGCAATGAGGTGGTTGCCAGAAAGGTCCCTGAAGCAACGAACCGGCTCTGTCTGGCCTGCCTGGGTGGAGAATGGAATGTCCAGCAATTATCAGCCTTGCCTGTTCACGTGCTTGTCCTGAGGCCTCACAAACACGTGGGGCGGGGTGGCAGAGGAAAGCCGAATTATTTGATATCAAAGAGATATCGAGTGCTATCTCCGGGTAGGCCTGGACCGCAGTAACAGTGCCACTGAGAGTGATTTGGATTTTTGGATAATGGCCTCCATATCCACAAAGATGGTCTTCTGGAAAGGAATGGCCTGCACCTTACAACCTTCGGCCAGAACGTTTTTGCTAACAGTATTGCAAAACGAATCAGAAGGTCTTTAAACTGAGTTTGACTGGGGAGGGGGACAGTATTATTCTGGGTAAGGATTCAGTGAGTACTGTGAAAAATAGCCCAAATGATATAGATAGGGCAGGCCAAGTAGAACTAGAGACCAACAAGGAGAAGGAAAGTAACTTTAGTACAGGAATTCCACAAAGGGGACATCATCTCAAGTGTCTCTACACTAATGCACAGAGCATGGGGAGTAAGCAAGATGAATTCCAACTCTTAGTACAACAAAATGAATATGATTTAATAGGCATCACTGAAACCTGGTGGGATGAATCTCATGATTGGAATGTAGGAATAGTGGGGTATAACCTATTTCGCAGAAACAGACCAAACAAGAAAGGAGGAGGAGTAACCTTATATGTCAAGGATGTTTTCACTTGTGAAGAGATCCAGGACTTAAATTTGGGAAGCCAAGTCGAGAGCATCTGGGTAAGAATTAAGAGAGCAAGAAACAATAGGGATGTGATGGGAGGGGTTCTCTACAGGCCTCTGGGCCAGCCTGAGGACATACAGCAGATGGCCACACGTTCAAAAAGGAGAGATGCAGTGTTAATGGGAGATTTGAATTAACCTGACATTTGTTGGCAGTCAAATTCTGCAAAGACCGCAAAGTCCAACAGGTTCCTCGTTTGCCTTGCAGACAATTTCATGGTCCAGAAGGTAGAAGAGGTGACAAGGGGATAGGCTATTTTAGATCTGATCCTGACCAACAGGGATGGCCTAGTTGATGAGGTGGGGGGGTGGGGTCCTGAGGAGGGAGTGACCATGCTCTTTCGGAGTTTGTCATTCAATGGGAAGGAGAAGCCAAGTGTAGCCAGACACACATCCTAAACTTTAAGAAAGCTGATTTCTCTGAACTTAGGGAGTTACTTGCTGAAATCCCGTGCTCAAGAATACTAAAAGAGAAAGGAGTTCATGACAGATGGGAGTTTCTTAAAAGTGAGATACTGAAAGCACAATTGAAAACTGTGCCAATAAGGAGGAAAAATGGCAGGTGTCTCAAGGAACCGGAATAGTTGACTGAAGAACTCTCAGCAGAGCTAAGTCTTAGAGAAACATGTACAGGAAATAGAAAAATGGTGAAACCACCAAAGAGGAATTCAGACAAATAGCCAGGAGATGTTGGGAGAAGGTAAGAAAAGCTAAAGTGTAGAATGAACTCAGGCTTGCCAGAGACATCAAAAACAATGAAAGGGGCTTTTTTAGATATGTCGGCAGCAAGAGGAAAAACAAGGAAATGATAGGATCACTGCGTGCAGAAGGTGCGAAATTAATAACAGGGAGAAGAGAGAAGGCAGAACTACTCAATACCTTCTTTGCCTCAGTTTTCTCCCTAAAGGATAGAAATACCCAACCTGGGTCATGAGGAGCAGGTAAGGAAGTGAGGGAAATGCAGCACAGAATAAGTAGAGAAGTAGTACAGGAATATCTGGCTAAACCATATGAATTCAAGTCCCCCGGGCAGATGAATTACATCCAAGGATATTAAAAGAACTGGCAGAAGTTCATTTCTGAACCACCAATAATGTTTCAGAACTCTTGGAGAACAGGAGAAGTCCCAGCAGACTGGATGAGGGCAAATGTCATCCCTGTCTTCAAGAAGGGGAAAAAAGAGGACCCTAATAATTATCACCCAATCAGCCTGACATCAATTCCAGGAAAGATTCTCGAGCAGATCATTAAACAGTCAGTTTTTAATTACTTAGAAAGCAATGCTGTAATCACTAAGAGCCAGCATAGATTTCTCAGAAATAAGTCATGCCAGACTGATCTTATCTCTTTTTATGATAGGGTTACAGGCTTGATAGATGAAAAGAATGCTGTAGACATAGCATATCTTGATTTCAGTAAAGCCTTGACAAAGTTCCCCATGACATTCTTGCAAAGAAGCTAGTAAAATACGGGCTTGACAGGGCTACTGTTAGGTGGATTTGTAATTGGTTGACCGACCGAACCCAAAGGGTGATCACCAATGGCTGCATTTCATCCTGGAGAGAAGTGACTAGTGGGGTGCCACAGGGTTCTGTCCTGGGCCCAGTGCTATTCAACATCTTCATCATTGACTTGGATGAAGGAGCTGATCAAATTTGCAGATGACACCAAATTGGGAGGGGTTGCTAATACCCCAGAGGACAGGATAACATTTCAAAATGACCTTGACAGATTGGTGAGCTGGACCAAAACTAACAAAATGAATTTCCACAGAGAGAAATGTAAGGTCCTGCACTTGGGCAGAAAAAATGGAAGACACAAATATAGGATGGAGGACATGTGGCTGGATAGCAGTATGTGTGAAAGGGATCTAGGAGCCTTGGTAGATCACAGGCTGAACATGAGTCAGCAGTGTGATGCGGCAGCCAAGAAAGCCAACGTGATTTTTGGTTGCATCAATAGGAGTATGGTGTCTAAATCGAGGGAGGTAATGGTACCACTCTATTCTGCATTGGTTAGGCCTCATTTGGAATACTGTGTCCAGTTCTGGGCACCTCAATTCAAGAAGGATGTCGACAAGCTGGAACGTGTCCAGAGGTGGGCTACCAAAATGGTGAACGGTCTGGAAGCCATGCCCTCTGAAGAATGGCTTAGGGAGCTGGGTATGTTTAGTCTGCAGAAGAGAAGGTTAAGAGAGGACATGATAGCCATGTTTAAAGATTTGAAGGGATGTCATGTTGAGGAGGGAGCGGGCTTGTTCTCTGTCGCTCCAGAGACTAATGGGAGCAATGGATTCAAGCTGCAGGAAAGGAGATTCCACTTGAACCTCAGGAAGAACTTCCTCACAGTCGAAGCTGTCCGGCAGTGGAATATGCTGCCTCGGAGTGTGGTAGCATCTCCTCCTTTGGAGGTTTTTAAAGGAGAGGCTGGATGGCCATCTGTTGGGAATGCTTTGATGTGTGTTCCTGCATAGCAGGGGGTTGGACTGTATGGCCCCTGGGGTCTCTTCCAACTCTATGATTCTATGTTTCTAATTACATAACCAGTATCCAATATTTTGCTATTCTTATTCATCAGCTGCTATAACAAGGTGCCTTTATATGATATTCATTGATTTTTAAACTCCCAAACTGGTTAATAATTAGATGACGTACTGTACAAACCAGTAAATGATGTACTGGAGAACATAGCATATGGGGCTCACCAAAGAAGAAAAAACAACAATAAGAAGAAATCCCTGGGCATGCTTCAACTGCTCTTCAGTTCAATCTGTTCGTATAGTCCTTTAATTCTTCTTTCTCAGTATCTTTCAGATTTTAAGGTGATTCATCAACAAAGGACACCCAAGTTCATTAGTCTAACGTACCAGAAGTCTCTGGAAAAGTTGTCAAACATACAGAGGATAAAAGAGAAACAGCAAAAAGTAAAAAAAAAACCTAAAGCACCTTCACACTTAAGTCTCTGTGCACCTTTGTACCTTTGAACCTTCTTACCTTTGAAGAGTTCAAAAAAAAGAAAAAAAATGAAATTAAGCTCCATTTTTTTAACGCTCCCAGTCTGTCGTAAAAGTAAAAGATGAGAAGTAAAATTCACACACATACAAAAAAAACCACACAGAACCCCCCCGCCCCGAGTCAAGTCTAGATTATCACAGTCTCACTTCAGCCTTGCGGGAGATGGGGAAAAAACAAGGAAAAAACAACAACAACGATGTCACACCATGGAAGCTACTTGCCACGAGTAAGAAGTTTCTGAGCTCTTTCAGAGTTCTTTCCTTGCTTGGAGGCCCAAAGAGCCTTCCACAATAAGTAGGATTGTACCGTGCCCTTGTTACTTCCAGTCCTAACCCTGACTTGGAAAGAAATTCAGCAGCAGGAATTTCAACGGGTGGCTCCCCATTTCACGCCAGTGCAGGCAAGAGTAATGGCAGTGACTGCTCGTCTAGCCACTTCTTCCATGGCACTGGAACTGGCACCTAGAGTGAAACTGTTTGAGCAAAGTCACAGGCTTCAATCTTGCTGTGCCCCTCAGTTAGTTATTTAGGGGTGCAGACAAACCGATTAGCTCTTAGGCTGTCAGTAGTCTGCAGCGGCAGCAACCACCAAGCGGAGTATTCAGAGGTCATGTCTTCCTAACTCACACTCAAACCAGAAGTCCTCATTGCTTTTCAAATTGTTGATTTTTGTTTCCTTTCAACATGTCGGACAATTTTTCCGTTTCGATTATATACATTATTTTAATCTTCCATTCTTCGTGGGGAGGCACTGTTCCTTCTTTCCAATGCTTTGCATAGTTCAATCTTGCTGCTGTTATTACATTTAATAATATTTTCTTTTTTTGTTTTTATCTGACTATTCCTTTCAATCATGTTTAATAAATATGTTTCCGGAGTCATCTTAAATTTAATATCAAGAATCTTTGTGATACTGTCATGGATCTTTTTCCAGTATTTTTTTGTTATGAGGCATGACCACCACCATGTATGAAAATATGTTCCTGTTGTTTTTCCGCATTTCCAACATTGGCCATTCCCCTTGTGCGTTGTCTTCATTAATTTTTGAGGGGTCATATACCACTGATGGATTGTCTTGTAAAAGTTCTCTCTTAAGCTTAAGCTTTGAGTAAATTATATTTCTTCTCTCCATGCTCTTTCCCACTTTTCTAGGTCTATATTATGACCAATATTCTGGGCCCACTTTACCATGAAATCCTTAATTCTTTCTTGCTCTAACTCTCTTTTTAATAGGAGTCTATAAAATTTTGAATTTTTTTTCATTTTTCAATAGAATCTCATCTAATTAGTTCTCTTCCATCTCCAACCCAGTAATTTTTTTATCCATTTTAAACCTTTCTTTTGCTTCTAATTCCAATAATTTATCATTTTTCAGTTGAATCCAATCCTTAATCCATTCTAAGCAGCATGCTTAATAATATATTTCCAGATTGGGCAGTCCAAATCCTCCGTTCTCCTTGCTATCTTGTAATATTTTCAATTTAATTCTTGGTTTCCTTCCTGCCCATATGAACTTTGATAACACTTTGTGCCAATTTATAAAAGGCTATTTGTTATTAGTTATTGGAAGATTTTGGGACAGGAACTTAATTTTTGGAAGCACTGCCATCTTTATTGTATTTATCCAACATAGTAATGAGAGGTTAAATGTATTCCACTTTTGTAAATTTGTTTTGATTTGATTCCAGGTTTTTTGATAATTATTGTTATAAAGTTCTGAACTTTTCTTTGTAATATAGATTCCTAAAAACTTAACTTTTTAATCTATACTGAAACCTGAAGTCTCCTTCAGCTCTTCCTCCTCTTTTTTCGATAGGTTCATTGTCAATTATGATGATTTGTCTTTATTAATCTTGAAATTGGCTACCTGACCATATTCCTCCAATTCTTCTAGCAGTCTAGGAAGGGTATGCTTTGGTTCTTCTAGAAACACTGCCATGTTATCTCCAAAAGCTCTGATTTTGTGTTCATTCTTCTTGATTTTTACCCCTCTTATCTGACTTGACTCTCTAATTTTGGTATTCAGTATTTCCAATGTCATGATAAAAAGAAGGGGCAAAAGTGGGCAACCTTGTCTCACTACTTTGGATATCTAGAATTGGTTGGCTCTTTCTCTATTACTTCTCAAATTTGCTTTTTGGTCTCTGTAGATAATATCTATCCATTCTTTAAACTTTTCTCCACATCCATATTCTTCTATATTGTTTTTCATAAACCTCCAGGAGAAGTTATCAAAGGCCTTCTCTGCATTGAGAAATGCCATTGCAAACTTCTTTCCTGTGGGTATTTGTCATAATACTCTATACAATTGATAATTGTCCTTATATTTTGTTTGAGGTTCCTTCCAGGTAAAAAACCTGTTTGATCTTTGTGGATGTACTCCTTAAAGTGTCAATCTTTTAATTAATATCGCTGTAACAAATTTATAGTCAATATTCAATAGTGAAATTGGTCTGTAATTCCTAACACCTTTGGTATCTTTCCCTTCTTTGGGAATCAAAATTATATTTGAATCTCCCCAGGTACTAGGTCTTCCTTCTGTTGGCATTGTTTTTATCATGTGCTGATACAGTATTGCCAATTCATCTTGTAATTTCTTGTAGTATGTTGCTGTAAATCCGTCGGCCCCAGAGGACTTCCCCTCTTTCAATTCTTTAATTGCTTCTGTTACCTCACTAATTGTAATTGAAGAGTTCACATTTTTATAATGTTCTCTTGATATCTTCTTAATTGTTTTTTTTTTTTTAGATATGACTCAATTCGGGTTTTTTTTATTGAGGGCTTATCATTTTTTCTTGAAATAGTTTCTCATTATACTTTACAAACGTCTGCTTAATTTTCTCCTATTCTGTGATCAAATTCTTTTCTTCTTTTATTTTTGTGATTAAGTTTCTTTCTCTCCTTTTCTTCAATCTATAGAAGAGCCACTTTCCAATTTTAGTAGGATGTTCGAAGTGTAACATTTCAAACACATCAATTTCTTTTCTATTTCCTCTGTTGTCAATTGATATATTTCTCTTTGAATTATTTTAATTTCATAATTTATTCTCTTCTTAGCCAAGTTTTTCTTTAATTCCTCTTTTTTTTGCAACTCCATTGACAACCTTTTAACTTTTTCCTCTTTTTTCTTTTTTTGTAAAAATTGCTGTTGTAAGAAGAAGCCTCGCATTACTGCTCTGCTTGTGTCCCAGATAATATTCATTTTAACTCCTTCTTTAATGTTTTCCTGGAAAAAGAATTTTAGAGTCTCTTTTGCCTTTTTTAAGATTTCTTTGACTTTTAAAAGGTTGCCATTTAGTCTCCAATTAATCTGTTTTTTTACTTCTTTAAGAATCAAAGATATGATCTGACATTAATTTTGGGAGTATTTCTGCTTTTTTAAAATTTCCTTTAATAAATTCTTAGATAAGTAGATAAATAGATATCATATCTATTCTTGTTAACAATTGATGAATGTCCAAGAAAAATGTATAGTCTTTATCTATTGGATGGAGAAGTCTCCAGGAATCTACTAAATGTTTTCTGTCATTTCAAAAAATGGCTTTGGCAATCTCCCCTGGACTTTCTTCTTAATTTTCCTTATTGCTTATCTTTTTCCATGTCTAGTACTCCATTCCAGTCTCCAGCCAAGACCAGATTCTCATATTCATATTCTTGGATCATATCATTTAGTTTTTGGTAGAATTCTTCTTTTTTTTCTTTGGGGGCATATATTCCCACTAATAATGTTTCCTTCTTGTTAATCTGAATCTCTATTCCAATGATCCTTCCCTCTTCAACTTTAAATATTTGTTTTGCTAGAATCTTTTTATGAACATATATTACTACTCTTGTTTTTTTTTCTTTTCATATAGTGCCATAAAACTTTCTCCTAATTTTCTATTTTTCAAATATTTTCATTTTTCCTATCCATATGGGTTTCCTGAAGGCATATAATTTCTGCATTCATTTTCTCCAGCTGACGAAAAACTTGCCTTCTTTTATATTGTGGATTTATGCTGTGAACTTTCCAGGAAACTATTTTCATCCTGACTTCTTTTTTCTTATTCTTCTCTTACTCTGAGGTATCTACTAACAATTCTTCCTCTTCTCTTCTCAAATCTTCTTCTTGATCAGATAAACTTATAGTATCTACTTTTCTTTCTTGTTCTTTTTCTTCTTGTTGAATACCAGATTCTTTTTTGTATTTACTATTCTTTATCACTCTTGCTTTTCTCCTTTCTTCTCTTCTGTCCACATGCTCTTCTTGCATAATTTTTTTTATAAAATTCTTTTGCTTGATCTACTGTTGTAATTTTTTTGTGATTTATCTCTAAATTAAAGAAAAGACCTTCAGAAATCTCTCACCTGTATCTTATGTTTAATCTTTGTAGCTGTCTCTTTAGGAAAGAATACTCTCGTCTGTCTCAGTATTGATACTGCAAAGTCTTTAAGTATCTTTATCTCTTTGTCTTCTATCATCAATTTTTCCCTGTAACTCTGTTCCAGTACAAGGTCTTTGGTCTTCTCTCTAGTAAAATAAACCACTATGTCTTGTGGTGGTTGTTTGTGTGTGTGTGTGTGTGTTTGGTAATTGGTGAATCCGCACAAAATATTTTGTCTATTTCTAATTCAAATTTCCCCATTCTTTGTCCTAAAAATGTAGCTAACATTTCCGTTATTCTCTCGTATAGATTTTCCACTGTTTGTTCTGGAAGGCCTCTTATTTTCACACATTTGTTTCTATACTTTAATTCTAATTCCAACAGTGCCTCACTTTCTTTTTGTTGATCTCTTCTTGGATTCTTAGTTTCTAAATCAGTTTCTTGCATCTTCTCTTGTAATAACTCTACCTTCTTATCTATAATTTTCAAATCTTGTGTTAATTTTTTGAAATTTTGATTTATGTTTTCCATTTCTTTTTTGAAATCCTGTTTCAATTCTGTTTGAATTTCTTTAAGATCTTCTTTTACTTCGCTTCTTAATTTTTGGATTTCTTCCACAAATATTCTAATATTCGGATCTGTTATTTTATCTTCCAACAATGGTCTTCGTCCCTGTGTTTGTATTTGTAAGAGAAACTGTGTTGTCTTTTTCTGTCCAGATGCCATGTCTTCGCTATACTTTTTATCTTGCTTTCTGTTTTACTCCTTCCTCTTACTTATATTTTATTCTAATTGTCTCTTGATTCAGGTAAATAAATACTTAAATAAATAAATAAATCCCTGTATTTTCTCCTCCCCCTAAAGCTGTACTGTTTCCCTACCTCTCTTCTTTCTTCCTTCCTATATGTGTGTGTGTGTGTGTTAGATAATTATTATGTATAAATATATAAACTATGTATATCTATATATATGTGTGTGTGTGTGTATACTTTACTTATTTTTATATATTAAATTAAATCAAATCCCCTCCAAGCCTTCCATCTCCTCACCCCCACCTCTCTTTTTCAAACCTATTCCCTTTCCACCTTTACAATTGATTAAAGCCCTCTTCCCCAGGCACCAGAATTCTCCAACGTCCTCTTCATCAGGTTTATTCTCCTTCTACCCATCTCATTTGTTGAAAGACCTCTTTCCTCAAACCAGGAAATTCTCTGATGTCCAGAGGATCGCTGAATTTTGTCTTCTTCCTACTGCTTTTCTGTCTCTTTCTTGGCTAAGTGCAATTGCAGTTCTAATTTACAGTCCGAGTCATTCTAGTCCTAAAAGCCAGCTATTCCCAATTGTATCTTTGTAAGCAGTCCTTTCCCTCCAAATGGCAAATAGCAGATTCACAATTAATTTGATTGCTGCCAAAGTGTCCAATTATCTTCTTCTCCTCTCCTGCCCTCTTTTTCCAGGAATCAATCACAGTCTTTCCCCCATTTAGTTATATTCTTGATCGTAGAAAGTTTAAGTGTTCTTCTATACACTCTGCAGTACTCCCAGTCTTTAAGCCTCCACCATTTTCCTGATCTCTCTACTGGCACTCTGTCCCTGTTTGAATCTTCCTTATCCTTTTCTTCTTCTTTTTTCAAGACCTATTTTACTATTATGTTATGAAAATGTCTTTTTCACTTTTAGTCCTTGATTTAACTTGTCCACTTCTTTCAGCACTTTGCTTCATTAAATCAGATAAATCCCATCTCTCCCTCTCGTGATCTTTCCTCTCCTTCTCTGCCAGCCATGTGTTTCACTTTTCAGTATTGTCTTTTCTCCTTATGGGTCTTCACATCTATAAATCCAAAGCTTACTTTCTCAGTCCTTTTTTTCTTTTTATTTAATATTGTTAAATGTCAGTGATAAGGCTGGATTAATGATAGGTTTTAAGTGTGAGGTTGGGCTGGTTACTCATGATTTTGTACATATGGTTAAAAACAAGGCTGTCATCAGTGCTAGGCAGGCTCTCCCTGGTCTGAGTGCGATGGTGTCTGCTCCATCAACTTGATCCCATCCACTGACGACTCTCCTTCTCCTCTCTCTGTTGCTGCTGGGTCATTCGTTGGCTCTGTGAGCCACTCCGGATCCCC
Organism: Ctenosaura bakeri; assembly: GCA_948474755.1. NCBI lineage: Eukaryota > Metazoa > Chordata > Lepidosauria > Squamata > Iguanidae > Ctenosaura > Ctenosaura bakeri. The sequence goes on from CAOLHI010005084.1 coordinate 79,096, forward strand.
TTTATCAGGGAGATCTTTTTGATCCCTTCTGGATCTTCAGATGTTCTTTTCTTTACTTGGGTTCAGGGACAGCCTGGGAGTAAACAACTCAAGCTGCCATCCGTGCTGACATATCAGCCGGAAGTCTCAATGTAGTATCTATAAAGGGGGTATAGATTATTCACCCCAGGCTCTTCTGAAGAACACAATTGTCTCTACAGCCTTGGAAACCACTGCAGCTGCTTCATTGCTGAGCAGACAACTTGTAGGTCCCAATTCAGCTGGTCTGGAGATCTTTGGATCCTCTGTGTATTGGAGAGTCCACAGCTTGACAGGGGAAGCCCTCTGTCAGACATAACACTTCAGTGTTTGAGATCTAGTGAGCATCTCACTAGATCATGTCCTCCATTATCCTGACCAGAACCCAATAAGTTAACACTAGTTTGAAACACTAGACACTGGCATCAAATACTGTAGGCCAAGCTCCTAGGTTGAAAAAAATCCAAGAGATTTCTAGCATCAAATGTATGGATAGTTGGGTTGATAAGCCTGGAAGCCTGAGAATGATGGGACTTAGAGTAGCAAAGAATAGTATAAAGAAATCAATTAATCAGGCCTCTGCAGGCCTCCCCCAATGCTCTTTGAGTTACTAGCCTGCTTTATTGCCAACAATCATTGAATTTTGGCACCTAAGAATTAAGATGCCAGTCTCAAGAAGCAACAACTTGACCTGGAAGACATATAGACATGGAGGATTGAATGTATATTACTGTTAACAAAGGAGACAGTGTTACTACGGTTATGATATGTCTGGTGAGATAACTAGATATCTCTTGACATCAAATAATTTGGCCTTTACTTAACCTTTCTCTGCCACCCCACTCCACATGTTTGCAGAGGTCCCCCGGACAAGCACCTATTAGGCGTTAATGGTTGTAAATTCCAAACCTCATTTAGGCAGGCAACTTAAGCCTCTCCGATGCTTCAGGGAACACCTTCTTGCAAACCAGCCTTGCTCAGTGCGAATCTATACAAAGACGCATGGCCGAGTGCCGAGCTATTCCTTTATGTTGAGCCTTTTGCATACTGGCCATACTATTGCCATCAAGCACTAAGCCCATCGTGTAAAACCTGACCTTTTCCAACGCCTTTGTCCAGCTACAAATTTCCTTTGTTCTCACCGAGCATGGCTTGGCCTGTAGGTAAAATCCACCCTATAAAAGGTCCCCTTTTCTGAGCTCTCCTCGGAACACTCCGGACTGATATCCTGCCTTGCTGTCAGTTTGTCCAGCGAGTTGCCCCCCTCAGCGAACCGCGCTGAGTTTCTTCCCCTCAACCTCCTCTTCTCTCCAGGACTACAAGACCAGGTGTCGTATTACCCATTCCCCTAAGACTCTTCATTTCTCAGTTAGTGTATGTCGTGTCTTTTGTGTTGTTTGTTCTCAATAAAATATTATTTGTTACTTTAGAACTTGTCTAGCCGCTCTCTGACCCGACGCTGTATACATAGGGTGAAAGATCCTAGCTAAAGTTACCCTGCCTCTCATTAGCTTAAGAGAGTGCTTGAGTCTAATTCCCCCCATCTTGTGCTGTTGTTTGGTTATTTGGGCGCCCCTTCTGGGACCCCCCCAACATACAGGGTAACAACAGTAGTGTCAGGCTCCTAGAGTATTGAATGTAACCAGGCCCCACTTTGGATAAATAACAGATAGGTGCTAAGTGACTGATGTCTTGGGGGGGCTACCATGTGACATGCCCAAGATGCATGCTTTGATACCTGAAGCCCACCAGATTTTACACAGAAGTGATATAACTTAGTATGCTAAGTTATATCACTCATTTTCTTATGGAAAGTATAAATCTGTATGCCTTTCTTGTTCTGGCACATCTGATTTGTGCAAATCTCTGCAGACACCTCTTTGTTTTGGCCTGAATAAAAGAGTACTTTTTATCTTGAATCTCCTACTGGTGTGTGACTAATTGGCTTCATTGTGCTCCAGGGAAAACCAGCCCATTGTTACTATGAGGACTGATTATGATCAGATAGCTGGGTGGGTGGTTCAACTTAGGGCTCTGGAAAAGTCAGATATTTTCCTATCCCTTTAATGGGAGAGGCTATGTGTAATTGCCGCAATGTATCTCTTGCCACTGTAGAAGTATCAGCCCATATTGTCTTGGTTAGGTCTATAGAAGTGGGGCACCAAAACTCTTACACATTGCCTGGTCCACACAATACGTGATAGCTCAGAGACTGACAGAATGTCAGGACTAACTTCTTAAATTCATTAATGGATTAATGAATTAAATTAATGAATTTAAGAAGCACTGGGAGAGGACTATGTTATTTTTATCATGTACCAAAGGCAAACAAATTATACTTGGATTTTATTGACAACTAAATTTAGAACACTTTTAGTAGAACTAATCTTTCTTGTTTACTTTTTTCTTTTACATATCATACATATTTGAAAATATATTTATATATTTATATTATTGATTCTAAACTATATGAGTAAATATAATAAGAAAAGGATGAAGCAGTAAATCTGAGGCAGTAAAACCTTCAGAACTTAACAACAAGCATAATCCAAGGAGTGGGAAGTCTATGATAGTGTTTCATGTTTAGGTATTTGTTTTTTATGAGATAGATTTGGTAGGGTGCTTTTTATTTTTCTGTTTGTGTTCTGTTAAAGTTTGAATGTTTACTAATGTGTTGTCTTTTTTTCTCTCTTTCTAAACTGTTTTTTTCTGTATGATATGTGGTTTTTGTAGTTTTTTTAAAAAGTTATTGATTAAAAAAAGAATGTCAGGACTAGCAAACAGATCTAGAATTGGGAACCCACAATTCTTGTGGAAAGCTGCTCTGCATGATCACCCAACGCTACACATTCTCTCAGGAGGTAAAGGATTCTAGAGTCCTGAGGTGCACTTATCCACAAATCTAGTCTTTGGCTCTCCAGTATAAGAATGGTAGCCCCAGCCCAAGAACCTGACACTAGTCAAATTATTCTAGCATATGAGGCAGAAAAATCCCGTGAATGACTCTCACATCCCTGGCAGAATAAATGTAATAGTAACAAATAAAATAACTAACCACTTGCTGCCTAGTCACGACATCCAAAATCTGCTGACTGAAATGACTGCTTCACTCTGCCTTCTAGTCTTGCTCTGACCCTGAATTTACCCTTCAAGCTGACAATGTGTTATCTGTCACTTAATACAAATCTTTACTTGTGACTGTTATTACAAAGATCTTTCTTTGACTTTTCTTCTATAGAACAGTGCACAGCATGCTTTTTCTGGTATTGCTATCAGATTAGGAAATCTGATGGGAACTCTACAATACCACCGAGTGTGCCATTTATCAAAACCATAGGAGATCATTCTTCTATACCAATCTTGAGTTGTGTTAATTATGAACACACCCATTGCAGCACCATTGCTACAATACTTTTGAGCAATTTCTTCATTTACATATACCTCTTTTCATTTTTACTAGAAGTTTGCTCCTAGTGAAATAAATGTACTAACATAGTGGTTCCCAACCTTTTTTCACTTGCATACCCCTTGGCAACCTATTTATATAAACTGTAGCCTTCATATTAGCAAAAGGTTTGCCATTAATACAGTTGCTGTTATTTCAAATGTATATGTTGCAACTGTAAATAAATAGCCCAGTAATGGGATTAAAAAGTGATAGAATAATGTGGACAGTGCATATGTATTTACATTCAGAACTCCAAAGATACAATAAATGTCCACAAAGCAGACAAGAGTGAACGCTGAGCCTGGGAGAGGCATGCCACCGCACATTAGCACTGTAGTGGAGTGTTCACAGTACATCGTTTAAAGAGGGACTCCCCACCATACACCAATGTCCTGGTCCATACTCCTGGGGGTACACGTACTCCAGGCTGAGAATTACTGTGCTAACATATCTGTGATAACAATGATAGTAGTTAGTTCAAACCACAGTTTCCCAGCCTGCTTCTTAAAAGGAAGAAAGCATGGAATAACCATGGTTATGTCACCCTCCAGTTTGACCCCTACACAGCAATGCTAAAAAGAGGAAGTGGAAACAAGCATTAAACTGCAGTTGGGACCTGCTGGGATCTTCCTGTTCTTGGCATTTTTCCCCCAGAAATTTTTTGACTTACGCATGTGACCAAGATTAGCCCTTGGAGTTGCAGAAGGCAGGCTTCATTGAAAAAATGTGCAGTTGCTGCTTGGATCTTGCTTGTGCAAAAGTCTCTTTTGATTAGACCTCCTTGTGTTCTCTCAAATTCTAGTTGCCTGGTGGACAGCTCCCTTGATATTTTATCAGTATTTCCTTTGGTTCTTTTATGTTGGACAGCTCCCTTTTCTGGCCGGTAGATGACCACTCATATATAGAAGTGGATTCTTCCATGCAAAATCCCCACCTATCCAAACTGCCAGAATTGGTAATGAAATAATGTAGTTGTGAATCATTTCTTTCTTTCTCTCTCTCTTCCTCTTTCTGTATGAGTTTCTACACAATTTCTAAAGATACTTCTGGGACTATAAGCCACAATGCAGCCACAGTAGAAAGAGTTATTGCCTATGAGCAGAGAGGCATGAATAACACAGGGAGAAGCAATTGCACTTGTAGTTGTCTCCCTGCCCCCATGCCTTGCTTAGACCAGTAATTTCAGAGACATATAGTGTGAGTCATCAGCTGAGAATGAAACAGCAAATCACTGGAACAGCATCCATCTCCTGAAGAAAGTCATATTAGAGGAGGGAGAATTCCCAACAATAAAAAGAAGCAATCACTGTCAACATAGTCTGAGGGAAAGTGGTTTACCTAGCAGAATATTAAAAAGATGAGAATAAAGAAAAAGTAGTCTAATAGAACATAGAATATATATATATATATATAGAGAGAGAGAGAGAGAGAAAGAGAGAGTGAGTGTTGGAGATTAAAGTTTAAAAAAGTAAGCTGTTAAAATGTAACAGCAAAATATAATCATAAAATAATACCCAGTCCCTTCAAAAGTAAGACAAACTGGTCTTACTATTCTGATAACAGAAGGGTTATCCTGAAGAAAAATATATGGCTGTTACATACAAATTAAAGAAGATTGCACATTTATTGTAAATATGGACATTCATATCCTGGACTTGTGTTTCAGTGACTTCTGTTGACTATTCATTGAAGTTATCTACCTCACAGGGTTGTTAGAAGGCTGAACACAATAAATTATATTAACTATTTTATATATGTAAAGTTTTTTTTAAAAAAGAAGCAGCAGCAGCATTTTTACAGTCAAGCTAATCTATTTTCTCTGCATATGCAATGCAATTACCCAATAGAGGAAAGATACCTCAACAGGAGCAGAAGTGATTAAAAAACAAAACATGCACTGGAATATTCTTAAGCAGAACCTGTAATAGATCACTGTCCATGTTCCTTCTTAGCCTCTGAAGTACCCACATTAAGGCACGCTCTCTCTAGGCCTATCATCAGGCATTTTGTAAGCAGGAGGCTTGTATGGGGAGTGGGATTCTTCATAGAACAGCTAGCATCTAATATAGGTAGCCTCGTATGTTGGAAGTGATGTAACTAGATTAAACATTAATGAAAAAATTCACATGACATTTAAAAACTGTCAAAGCTAGTACTTGTTAATCATTCTGTGACTTTTGTGAACGCTACCCATTACACCGGAAGGTGGGAACAAACTTCTTTAGAGAAAAAAAAAAGTGAGAAAATCCAGTTCCATGCTTTTCCTTCTACCTTCACAAGTAAATAGGCCAGTCATAGACCTGATCCAGATCTAAAGAGACCTGAACCAGATTAAAACACCTGGAGATCATGCCCTCCAAATTTCAGAGTTAAAAATGAGGCATAACTGCAACAATGCTTTTGGTGTTGTTATCCTGTTACTGGGGGTCCCATGAGGGACACCTATATGCGCTTTCAATTAACTAAGTTTGGGGAAATTAGCTAGAGCACAAGTTAGCAATGCGAGAGGCAGGGCAACGCAGCGGAATCTTTTACCCAATGTCTATGGGGTCAGGCCAAGCCAAGGAGCACACCAAAGTTTAAGAATAATTGTGATATTTATTAAATACAGACAAACAGTGTATGCAACACATTCACTCAGATAACTATAGAAAATGAAGGTTGGAGTGGTATAGAGGGATTTTGAGAGGGATTGTTGAATTGGGTGATACGACACCTGTCCTGAAGCCTGGAGAGGTCTGAAGATTGAGTTCGTTGGTATGGAGTCTCAGTACATGGGACTGAGGGGACAGCTCGCCAAACAAAGCAGCAGCAAGGCTGGATGGAAGTCTGGAGTGTTCTGAGGATGGTTCTCGGAATCGGGAGTTTTTATAGGGAGAAATGTAACTGCAGGCTATTCTGTACTTGGGAAAAACAATGAGTTTCAGGCGCGAGACAAAGCTTTGGAAAGGTCAAAATTTAGCATGATTGAGTTAGGTCCAAATTGACAAAGAGGTAGACAGTATGCAAATGCTCAGTGCTTGACATTTGAGTATTCAGCTTGCCAAGTTGCCTGCTTGGGGCAGGAAGTTCTTTGTAAGCAGCATGCATACATAATGAAGGTGTTTGCAGAGAGGTCTCCTAAAGCGGCGATCTGGCTATTTCTGGCCTGCCTGTATTGTGTTGGGATATTGCAGCGTTTAGTGGCTGAGCCTAGTTCTGTGCTTGTCCGGGGGCCTCACAAACACATGGAGAGGGATGGTGGAAGAGGGCCAAATTATTGATATCAAAATGATATCTAGCATCCCCAAATCCAGGCTAGCAAATGCAGTAACAGTGTACTTTTCCTTTAAGATATTAGTCAGGAAAGTGCAGCTCACTGGCTTCATGAGCACTCAAACTTCACTTCTGCAGTTCTGAAGCCCTGCCCCACCCTCAGTTAAAACATTTGGGGTGACTGGCTGACAACTTTGCACCCAAAAATGGCCCCTGAATCTGTTTGAAAATGTGGCAGTCTACCTCACTTATCCTCCCAAACACCTCCAACTCTCCTCAAACCTTTCTGTGGTGGTGGGATTGCATATTCCTGTTAACAAGAGGTGATTCTGATGGTAGCGATGCTGCTAGTAGGTGTTGAAATATGGACAAGATCTACAACTTTGATCATTATACAGTTAATAGTGTGTTACTGAGATAGAAAGGACCTTCAGCTGTAAGTATTATCTGAATCAACTGTAGAGCCTCTCTAAGACTAGCCTTTCTACAGTGAGCTTACTTGCTGCTGCTGTTTTCTCTTTTGCACCTGTTCAACCTGGCTTCATTGTTGTATTTTTATTGTTTGATACTTTTGCTATTTTGTATTTTTACCTGCCTATATGGCTTTTGTTTATTTTAATATTTTGACTTTGTTTTCCTTTTGAATATTGTTCTTATATAGATATATTATTTGTTACCTTTTTAAATAGAACGGATAAAGATTATTTTCATTATCTGTTTTGTCTTTTGAGTCTAATTTTTTTCAACAGTAGGGTCCCCCATGTCAGACAGATTTTTGCTGAGGAACCAGGCTAAAAAATGTGCCAGACAGCTACTGGGTAGCGGCAATAGTAGGGTACGTGTGTGACACTGTGGAGCATCTCTCAAGAAAAAAGGTAGTGGTACCATAGCTATTGCTTGTTAGTACTGTGCAGAAGAAATCAATAATAAACGATTCCTGAAGCCTTCCATCTTGAACATCCTATGAGACAGTCCAAAATGAAACAAGAGACAGTACCACAAGATGAGATTCTCAGGTTGAAAGACACTCAACAGGTTACTTAAGAAGAGAGAAAGACAACTATGAATAGGACTTTGGCTAATGATACAACTAGACTCAAGCTAAAAGAACATTCAGCTGTTGACATGCTCAGAGGTAAAAAAAAAAAGTCTGAAAATGCAGAACATATATTAGAGGAACACAAAATGTGAGAAACATCGATTGGGGCAGCTAGTCATTGTAAAACAAGAAACAGAACACATAAACACTACAGTGCTTGAGATGAGTGAGTAAAAGTGGACAGGAATGGGACATTTTGAGACAGACATTTACAATGTTTTACTCAGGAAATGAAAATCTAGATTCCATTTCCTGCGCTACTAGTGGCCACCATGATTTAGCACTCATCCATGATTTAGCACCCTGAAGCTTTGTCAGTTCTCCTGTCAAAAAGAGGTTCCCTGGTATAATGGGAACCTTGAAGATCTTTGTAGTGGTCAATCAGAGACCTGTAGGTAGTCACTTGGGAACACAGTGACAGCAGAGGAGACTCTGGATCGCAACTGGTAATTGCAAGCTTCAGTGGAGCCAGAGCATAAAGGGTTCTTCACCCCTCCCTTAATGGACATTACATTAGGACTTGCTGGTTTTTATATATATACATATATATATATCTTTATATATTTATAAATATATATATTTGGAGTTTATTTACTCATTGCTAAGAACCTAAGATCCCCATGTTTTTTTAAAAAATATCTGATTTTGATTTTGTTTAATATGTGTGGATCATTTTTAAATGGATATCTGTGTGTCAGTCTTTTGAATATATTTTAACTGTTTCAATGGATTTATTTTTAATATTCTTAATAATTTCCCAATTTATTTTTCAAAATGCCACACTGGTATTTTTGTTTTTCTTTTTTTTGAATGTGAGAAGCCACTTTTCAACCATAGGAGGCCACTATGTTACTTTACATCACATGTTTGGCACATTGCCAACTTATTTCCTTAATGAGACTCTGGTATATTGTTTTTTGACTTGACATTCTGCCTAGTCAATTTGAGATACTACTAAGGTATTGTTTTGAGAACTGCTGACTATTTAGACTGTGGCAGAATTGTTTTGGAACTGTAATAATAACGTTACTGGTGTTCCTAGTTTTGAACTGTTTGCTTTGCATGTTCTAATACTAAAGGATTATAATTTGAGGGCACCAAATAACTGGGCTTTTTTTTGTTGTTGAAAATTTAGTATTTAAAGTGTGGCACTTTCTCTTGGACCTTTAATTTTTGTTATTGGACTTGGGATGTGGTATTGGATATGATTTTTTGAAGAATTTTTAAAAAGAATTCTCACTGAACTATTTGGAATTATTAATAGATTTTTAAATCTTAATTTTTAGACTTTTCTCTTTTGGATTTTATTGGAGACTATTGCCTTCTTGATTTCTTGCTGGTGGATGTGATTTTTTAATTTTACTTGGATTTTTTTCTTTTTTCTCATAATATTTATATTGCTTTAATATTACTATGGCTTCAAGTTCCAAAAAAGAAAGAGTGACACTTAGAAAGGATTCAATGGAGGAAGGCAAAGTTCCTGATTACTTTGCAAGATTTCTGGCTGAATTTAGACAAGTTACAACAACTACTGACAATAGACTTGAAGATCTTCCAAGAAGAATAAATACTGTTAATGAAAAAGTGGAGTCTATTTCAGACAATGTTAAAGCAGAAATTGAAACAAACCATAGGAAAAGTTATTAAGATTCAACAGATGCTGCAAAAAATGGCTTCAGAAGTGCAAGAGAATAAAAAAAAGGAATAGGGACTCTGACTCAAAAGACTCAAGATTTAGAGAAGAGGACAACACACACGGATGAAAGAACCCAACAAGTGGAGATGAAGACCCAGCAAGAATTAGAGAAACAGCTAGACAAGATGGCATTAATGAAATTAAGAGATAAAGAACACTATTTAAGAATTAGAGTGTTATCTGAAGAGAAAGAAGAAAATTTACAGTTAAAAATAGCTGAAAATTTAGCCAAATTTCTAGAACAAGAGGAAGACGTAATATAAGTGAACATCATCACCTGTTACTGTCTGAACTTGGCTTATGCTTGAAGAATGAATTACCCAAAGATGTGATAGTTCAATTTTTATCTAGAAAATGGAGAATCATGTATTGGAATTACATTGCAAAGTACCTTGGAGAGTTCAAGGTATTCAACTGATTTTGATAATAGAGACCCTGCTAGAATTCTAAGGAAGAGGAAGATGTATAATCCTCTGGTGAACATGCTCAGAAGAAATAATAATCCTTTTACCTGGGACTATTTGGAAGGAGTGATTGTTATATACAGAAATGTAAGGTTTTGTTTGAATTCAGCATAGATAATGATTTTATAAGAACCCATAAGAATGAATTGCAACAGAAGGAGCCACAGAAACCACATCAATGTGGCGGGAGAAAAACAGGAAGATCAAGGACTACTGACATCTGTTACTAAAACTAAAGTACTTTTTTCATCTGACACCTAAATATGGAGTACAAATTTTTGACATGGAATATTAATGGAGTGAATACTCCCCAGAAGAAAAAATGAATCATTCAATCTCAAAAGCAAAAGCAAACCTCCCTCTGAAAAGCTCGACTTGGGTGTTATTCGTTTGCAAGAAACTCACAGTCATAGGACAGATCAAAAATTATTAGTTCAGAAAAAAATTGGGAGAAGAATTTGTCTTGACAGAACTACCTAAGAAAAATGGTGTGGTTATATATGCAAGACCTAATTTGTGTCATGCCCTCTCTTGGAGACTCTGACAGTAAGGAGGAGGATCCTGAATCTGAGGTAGAAGTTTCCCCAGAAGTTTTCTTAGTGGAAAATAACAACCAACAGCAGGGACTTGAGCAGGGGAGGAGAAGTATCAGAAGGTGAGGCAATACAGACTCTTACCTTGTGGGAGAGATGACACCAAAAAGAAGGTCTTAGGCATTCAGCTTGTTTAAATAAAAAAACAGGCTTTAATGAGAGAACACCTGTGGCAACATCATTAGAGTATAAAAGGCAAACAACTGGCCCACCTCCTCCCACAGTTGATAACTGATCCTCCCAATGGTTGAAGCCCTGTTGTGTGCTTTCCTCCATCCTGACTCTCTTGGACCTCTGCTTGTTTGACGCTGATTCAGATTTGCTTTTGTGGGTTTGTTTGCCTTGGAACTTGCATTTTTGACCTGAGCTTTGTTTGAACTACTCCTGTTCTTGCTTCTGTGAGTAAGCTCTGCCCTGCTGATGTGTTAATTGGTTGCCTGGTTGCCTGGGACACAACAATTTGTTACCAAAACAGATTATTTCAGATGAGAAGGGTAGATTTGTGGTTGTTGAAATTACTGTCAATGGGGGGGGAAATTGATCCTAGGCATATATGTACCTATTTCACAAAGGTTGGTTTTAATTCAAAAATTGAATAAAATTTTGTCTGATATATCTTACAGTCAGTGGTGTTTAATGGGAGATTGGAACGACGTTGTATCTCCACAAATAGATACATCTTTATTGAAGGAGTTTAAGAAATCTCCAGGTCAACTACTGAATTAATTTTCTGAACTGATGGACAATTTACAAACTATAGATATTTGGAGACCTAAATATCCAAATGAGAAAGATTAAACCATCTTTTCTGAGCGACATAAATCGTTTTAAGGGATGAGATGAATCCAGAATTTTCTGAATCCGAATCCTTGGAAGGTTCTGGGAATCTCATGAATCTCAACTCTTTCAAATCCTTTTTTTAAAAAGGGTTTTAAAAGCAAGGGAAAGAAGGGTAATCTTAGGCAAGACATGCTCTCTCAGTCTTAGCAAAAGCCTAGGCAAAAGCAAACCTCCCTCTGAAGAAATCTGGCCAGGACAATTGTCATAGTTTTCCTTAAGATCTCCCCAGACTGAAAATGTCATGAAGGCCCTTTGTACACAGGCAGGGAAATGTGGATTAATTCCACATTTTCTTCCCTATGTAAACAGGACTATTACAGTACAGAGACAATCCAGGTCAAAACTGGCTTTTCTTTGCATAACTCCTTCTGGCATCCTGGTATTTGTAGTTTGATTATGCACCAGCACACTTTGGCAGAAAAGTCTGTGACACTTTGTAAAACTAGAAACCTCAGAATTGCGTCTGAAAGAGTTTTGCAAGTGAGCTATGCAAAGGAACGTTTCAGCTGTCTTTGAAATCTCAAGCCTGTAGCTTCCAGTCAAGTGCTGCACTTAAATATGAAATGTTCAGTTTAAACATCTTAGAATACAACCCTAGATGTAATTTGTGAAATTGTTAGCAAAGGCCATTATTACTACAAGGGAAAAATTCACCTACTTGCCATCTCCCCTTCTATGTCTAGTCTCCCAAGTTTTCAGGTGCCCTAGCCTCCCAGGTTTTCAGGCGTCCTGGTCTCCAACAAACTGTTTGGGTGGTGGATTCAAAAGATTTAGTTTGCCTATTTTGGCACAGGAATTCAGATTCCTGAATCTCAAATCTCTGCCAAGGATTTGAGGATTTGGTTGGCCCATCCCTAATCATTTTCAAGATTGGATATGATATGGCTATCAGGGACATGGACTGACAAGATACAGAAACTTAAGATTTTACCAAGGGCTATTTCATATCATGGTCCAGTAATATATATAAAAAAGTCACCTAAAGAATTTAGATGGAGATTGAATGATTCATTGATTACGAAGGAAGAAATAGTTCTGGAAGCAAAGAAAGAGGTTAAGGAAATTTTTTGAGAGAAATCTAAAGAAATAAATGCCAGAATTGTTTGAGATACAAGTAAAGTTTATATGAGGGGATATTTTATCTGAGTCAACAGAGAACTCGAAAGAAAACAAATGGAGAAATCACAAAAAAAATTAGAAGTTATCAAAATTCAAGAAGAACAATTAAAGAAATTACCGGATAATGGAGATATTCAGAAAAAAATAGGATTACTAAGAAACCAATTGTTTATGTTGATGACAGATGAAATAGAAAAGAAGCTGAAATTTTTGAAGCAAAAGAACATTGAGCATGCAAATAAACCTGGAAAATGGTTAACTTATAGGCTAAGAAAGAAAGATAGAAAGAGAATGATAATCATAAGATTACTACTACAGAGGCAGAACAAATTCTTAAGAAATTAAAGTGGGGAAAACACCAGGTTTGGATGAATTTGGTACTCCCTTTTATAAAAGGCTGAAAAAAGAATTACTACTCCCCATCCAATTGGTTATGAATGGATTCTAGAAGCTGAATTAATTCCAGACAAACATCACCAAAGTATTATACAGCGATATAACTGTTAAATAATAAGATTTTTGTTTTAGTGTTAGCTGATAGATGGTAGAATCTACTGAATATGTATATTCCCGAAGACCCGAGTGGATTTCTACCAGGACAACAGATGAAATATTAGAATTGTATTAGATGTGATTGAATATTTTTTTAGACACTGAAAAAGCTTTTGACAATTTGAATTTGAACTTTCTTTTCAAGGTGATTGAATTTATTAATTTTCGTTTGAATTTTATGGCTTGGATTAAAGCTATTTTGGTTTGAATTTTATGGCTTGGATTAAAGCTATATACTCCAATCAACTTGCAAAAATAATAATTAGTGGAGATCTGACTAAATCTTTTTTAATTTATAGAGGGACATGACAAGCTAGTCCATTGTCTCCACTTTTCTTTATTCTGGTGATGGAAGTTTGAACTCTGCAATCAGACAAGATGTTGAAATAACAGGAGTTAAAATTAGAAACACAGATTTTAAAATAAGAGCCTTTGCTGATGACTTGGTAATAATGCTTCAGAACTTTCTTGATTCAATAATGAGATCGCAAGCAAAAATAAAAGAATTTGGAAAATTTGCTGGACTGAAAATTAATAAAGACAAAACCACAGTGTTGACAAAAAATATGACTACATAGGATAAGAATGAATTACAGTTGAAAACTGGCTTTAAAATTGAAAAGAAAGTAAATACCTATGTATTAACTTAACAGAAAACACGAGCCAATTAAATGCACAAATATAGGATGAGGGACACATGGCTGGATAGCAGTATGTGTGAAAGGGATCTAGGAGTCTTGGTAGATCACAAGCTGAACATGAATCAGCAGTGTGATGCGGCAGCCAAGAAAGCCAATGCAATTCTTGGTTGCATCAATAGGAGTATGGTGTCTAGATGGAGGGAGGTAATTTATTCTGCATTGATTAGGCCTCATTTGGAATACTGTGTCCAGTTCTGGGCACCTCAATTCAAGAAGGATATCGACAAGCTGGAGAGTGTCCAGAGGAGGGCAACCAAAATAGTGAAGGGTCTGGAAACCATATCCTATGAAGAACAACTTGGGGAGCTGGGTATGTTTAGTCTGCAGAAGAGAGGGTTAAGAGGGGACATGATAGCCATGTTTAAACATTTGAAGGGATGTCATATTGAGGAGGAAGCAGGCTTGTTCTCTGCTGCTCCAGAGACTATAATAAGGAGCAATGGATTCAAGCTGCAGGAAAGGAGATTCCATTTGAACCTCAGGAAGAACGTCCTGATGGTCAGAGCTACCAGCAATGGAATGTGCTGCCTTGGAGTGTGGTGGGGTCCCCTTCTCAGGAGTTTTTAAAGGAAAGGCTGGATGGCCATCTGTTGGAAATGTTTTGATGAGTGTTCCTGCATAGCAGGGGGCTGGACTTGATGGCCCCTGGGGTCTCTTCCAATGCTATGATTCTATGAAATGAAAATAATTACATTAAGACTTGGAGAGAGATTAAGACTGATATGGAACAATGGCAGAAATTAAATTTATCTCTACTGGGTAGAATTTCCACAGTTAAGATAAGTGTCCTTCCAAAGATGATGCTTCTCTTTCAAATGATTCCAATCCTGATTAAAGAAACCCCATTTAAATATGGCAAAAGAATCTGTCAAAATTCATGTGGGGAGGCAAGAAGCCCAGAATGATATTTAAGATTCTGCAAGACATGAAAGAATGAGTTTACTTTGCTTCAGTTTGTGTGGCTTGGATTGAAAAATGGATAACATGAAAAGACAATAAACTTTTGAATTTAGAAGGGCATGACCTAAGATTTGGATGGCATGCATACTTATGGTACAATAAGGTTAAGGTCAATGTGGCCTTTAATAACCATTGTATAGGACATCTCTTATTAAAATTATGAATTAAATACAAGCCCTGCCCACTTTTTCCCTGGTCAGAGATCAAATGCCAGTCAGAAAAGTGGCTTGGGCTTACCAAGCAAGGGGCATGTGCTCTCTACCATGCTGTTGTAGGCTTGAAGGTGGGGTGTGGCCATTTATATCCCTCACTTTCATCATACAAGGTGGGAGCAGCCCATGTCAGAGGTAGTATCCACAGGAGATGAGCATGAGTTGCTCCTGTCATGTGCCCACCATTAAGTTATATTGATAGGCAAGGGTCTGTTTCCTGGCAATCCATTGTATGTTGGACAAATATACATTTTGAAAGATGCTCGATCATAAATCCAAGAAACATTATCAAAAGCTTTCCCAGAATCCAAAAATATTATAGTTGCTTTTTTATTATGTGTCTCCAGATATTCCGAAATATTTGTTAAACATCTCGTATTGTCTCGGTTGTCTTTTAAATAAAAATAAAAATATGTCATATGTCAATAAATTTAAATTTCTTTTCAGTCGCCCAGCTAAAATCCAAGTAAAAGCTTTGTAGTTGTTATTCAGAAGAGTTATTGGCCTATAGTTCATTGATCTGTTATGTCTCTTATCTTCTTTAGGAATCAACATTATATTTCCATTGGATCAACTCTCATGAACCCTACCAGAGTCAGTTATCAAGTTTATTAAATACTGTAATGGTAAACTTAATTGATCTTCTAATGCCTTGTAGTAAGATGCCAATAATCCATCTAGTCCACGTGCTTTCTCAACTTTTTTGCTCTTAACTGCCTTAATTATCTCTCTAGCTGTTATTCTTGCATTTAGACTTGATCATTGCTCATCTGATAAGTTTTTGAGAGTCCAGATAAAACTGTATCCTTTCAGGTTTACATTTTGTTCCTTGTAAAATGATGAAAAAGAAATATGAAAAAATATGAAAAAAGTTCTTCATTTTATCATTATCAGAACTAATATGTTCCCTACCTTTGAGTTCTAAAATCATCTTCTTTCCTTTCTTTTTCCTTAATTTAAAGGCTAACCATCTCCCTGGTTTATTAGCAAAAGCAATGTATTTTTGATGGGTATACTTCATTTTCGTTTCTATTTCATATACCATACACATTGAGACTTGCTACATGCCTGCACAGACTAATTCAGAACTTTCTAGAACTGAGTAGCTTGGCCCTGTCCCCTCCTCCATTGCAACTTTGTGCATGCTCAAGCCCACCAAACTAATCTTACCTCAGTTTCTTTTTGTCTACCAAAGGAGACACATACTATTCGTCTTCTCTTGTTGAGTAGCTGGTCCTTTTTTATTTGTTGAGGCTTTCCATCTTAAATCATTCTAAATACTACCTGTCTTTCTTCTCTTTGAACTTTTAACTAAAAAATACCCCATTGTCTATATCTCTGTCAGGGCTTCTTCTTTTCCCCTTCTTTCCCCTTCTTTGCCCTTCTAACCCTTTTCTTAATGGAATCCTTATCTCTTCTTTTGGATGCTTTTCTGATCTGTTTAAATGCTGTGTTACTTAAAGACATAAAGTAGTATTTTCAGACACACACACACCAGATGCTTATTTTGCTTGGGGGAGGAGAATGATACACAAAAGTGCTCCATTTGTAGAAAATTTGAATCCCAAATGAAGAATCAAGTGGCTGAAGTCATATTGTTTAGAAAGGGTGCTTCAAGCAGCTGAGAAACCAGCCTTCTTAGCTTTTGCCCCAAGGCAAAAAAAAAGCACCATTTCCAACAGGGCACTTCTCAACCTTCTGACCTTGTATTGTCAATACTGATCTTGACATTGTCTTCGGTACTGGACTACAGCTCTAACAATGGCAATGGCATCACCAAGGGCTCCAAGACTAAAATTTCATCCCAAAATACTCCATTGTTAACAGAGTTAGGGGCAGTGATGACACTGGTAGTGCCATCATGTTAGACCGAAGGATCATAAGAAACATGCTTCACCATCAGCAGAAACTCTTAAGTCTCATGTTGAAGAAAGGAAAAAGAAGAAACCAAGGCATGATGAAGCTCCAATTTAACACATTGTTCATACAACAACAGTGGAGCGTGATATTACCGATGTTCCTGCTACAGTATCGACATCAATACTAAGAGAGAGTTCACTACAACATCTTCATACCAGTGGTGAACTAACAACATCTACTCAGCTTGCCTCAATGCCAATCAGATGACTTCAAATACACTAGTCTTCTAGACCATTTCCTTGTTCTCCATGAAGAGAAAGATCTTCTTTTCTTTTTCTTTTATAATTAATTACCTACAACAACAACAACAAAAAGAGAAACAGAAAATATATGCCAGACATACAGGATAACAACAACAAAAACATTCATACAAACACCCTAATTTATACATAACCTGCTTATCACTAAAACTAACAGAACATAACTAAAAATTGGTTCCCGCCTTTGTTGCAAGCATAAGCGATTACACCTATTAAATCCTACATTTGTTTACCATAGTAATTAATTGTTGCTAGTCACTTATTGTTTTAGTTGTTTACTTACTATTCTCAAATACCTGTCATTATTAATTTTATTAAGTTATTAACTTATTCTATGTTAATTTATATTAGTAAGCATATTCTATATTAATTTATACTTTATTAATTTATACTAGTAAAATGCATCAAAAGATATCAAAAGATATTAATACTATCAAAAGATAATAATAATAATCACATAACAATAATCATCACATAATAATAATCATCTATGTAGAGAATAACTGTTTAAAGCAACAGACAGAGTACATCTTTAAATTCTAAATTATACACTTCTCATAGTATAAATTTTAGATTTAAAATTTTGGGTTTAAAAACCTATTATCAGATTGACTTCATTCTTTTTTTAAAAAAATCAATTAACAACTTCCATTCAGACTAAAATTCATTTTGTGTTCTGCCTTTTATTCTGTATGTGAGATTGCGTCCTAATTTAGTCCTGGCACACCTGATCAATCAAACAAAACAAACTGAATATCTCCCAGCTTGTTACTTACTTCCAAGCAGTAAGCAAGAAGTCATAAATAAAGTCCAACATAAACAAAGTCTGGCAGGGTTTCACAGCAAGGGAGTGTTCAAGGCCAATCTGAGCATTTGTCAAGGCATCCAGCAAGGTAGCAGATCCAATAAGCTCTGACAACTCCTGGAGGGGAAGGATGCCAGCTAAATAGGTCCCAAGCCTAGCACAGCTGAGACTTGATTGATTGTTGCCAGTTATAAATCCTGAGAGACTGACACTGGCTCTCTCTTCACTGCCTGTACACAGTGAAGTGCACAGTGAAGTTGGGTGCGAAGTGCTGCTGATGACACACAGGTAGGTACACCAAACAATTGCTGCAAAAAATGCTGAAAGTATTTGTTCCATAGCTTTGGAAAAGCCTAAAATCCAAATAGAGATGCTGAATAACAATTGGGGCAGCACTCTGGCTTTAAATACCCTAAGGGCAGCAGGAATAAATTGCCCACCTTTAGTATAGTAAAAACGGACTATAACTTTGGCACTATTTGGCAGATTGGAGGGCAAAAGTTCGATGAGATGCCCAAGTACCAGTAGATTGAAAAGTGACACCTAAATATCTAAACAGTCTAACCTGTTCAATCTTGTGTCCTGCTATAATCCTGCTGTAATCCATCGTGCTATAATCAAATATTCTAGATCTGATCCTGACCAACAGGGATGACCTTGTTAATGAGGTAGAAGTGGTTGGATCTTTAGGGGGGAGTGACCATGCCCTATTGGAATTGGCATTCAGTGAGAAGAAGATAAGTGTAGCCAGACACTCATCTTAGATTTTAAAAAAGCGGACTTCTGTAAACTTAGGGAGCTGCTGGCTGGAATTCTGTGGTCAAGAATAGTGAAAGAGAGAGGAGTTCAGGAGGCATGGCAGTTCCTTAAAAGGGAGATACTGAAGGCACAGTCTAAAACTGTGCCAATAAGGAGGAAAAATTGAATGCATCTGAAGAAACCAGAATGGTTGACTAAAGAACTCTCAGCTGAGTTAAGTGTTAAGAGAAACATGTACAGAAAATGGAAGAAGGAGGAAACCACCAAAGAAGAATGTAAGCAAGTAGCTAGGAGATGTAGGGAGGAGGTCAGAAAGGCTAAAGCACAGAATGAACTTAGGCTGGCCAGATACATTAAAAACATTAAAAAGGGCTTTTTAAAATATGTACACAGCAAAAGAAAAAAGAAGGAGCTGATAGGGTCTCTGTGCAGAGAAGATGGCAAATTACTAACACGGGGAAGAGAAAAGGCAGAATACTTAACACCTTCTTTGCCTCAGCTTTTTCCCCAGAAGGATACAAGCACTCAACCTGGTGGTTGGGGAGCAGGGGAGGAAGCAGGGGAAATGAGGCACCTAATAGGTAGAGAGGTGGTACAGGAATACCTGGCCACACTGGATGAATTCAAGTCTCTAGGGCCAGATGAATTGCATCCTAGGATATTAAAACAGCTGGCAGAGGTCATTTCCGCTTGCTATAATCTTTGAGAAATCTTGGAGGACAGGAGAAGTTCCAGCGGACTGGAAGAGGGCAAATGTTGTCCCCGTCTTCAAGAAGGGGAAAAAAAGAGGACCAATTAATTATCGCCCAGTCAGCCTGACATCAGTACCCGGAAAGATCCTGGAGCAGATCATTAAGCAGTCAGTTTCTAATCACTTAGAAAGCAGCACGGTAATCATGAGAAGTCAACATGGATTTCTCAAAAATAACTCATGCCAGACTAATCTTATCTCTTTTTACGATAGAGTTACTAGCTTGATAGATG
The DNA here is from genome assembly GCA_948474755.1 of Ctenosaura bakeri. Classification (NCBI taxonomy): domain Eukaryota; kingdom Metazoa; phylum Chordata; class Lepidosauria; order Squamata; family Iguanidae; genus Ctenosaura; species Ctenosaura bakeri. The sequence continues at coordinate 98,781 of CAOLHI010005084.1, forward strand.
AAGGAAATGTTGTGGATGTAGCATATCTGGATTTCAGTAAGGCCTTTGACAAAGTTCCCCATGACATTCTTGCAAAGAAGCTAGTAAAATGCAGGCTGGACAGGGCTACTGTTAGTTGGATTTGTAATTGGTTGACCAGCCGAATCCAAAGGGTGATCGCGAATGGCTGCTTTTCATCCTGGAGAGAAGTGACTAGCAGGGTGCCACAGGGTTCTGTCCTGGGCCCAGTGCTGTTCAATATTTTTATCAATGACTTGGATGAGGAATAGAGGGCATGCTCATCAAATTTGCAGATGACACAAAATTGGGAGGGGTTGCTAAAATGCCAGAGGATAGGATCAAAATTCAAAATGACGTGGATAGATTGGAGACCTGACCCAAGGCGAACAAAATGAAATTCAGCAGAGAGAAGTGTAAGATCCTATACTTAGGTAGAAAAAATGGAATACAGAAATATAGGATGGGGGACACATGGCTGGATAGCAGTATGTGTGAAAGGGATCTAGGAGTCTTCATAGACCACAAACTGAACATGAGTCATCAGTGTGATGTGGCAGCCAAGAAAGCCAATGCAATTCTCGGCTGCATCAATAGGAGCATGGTGTCTAGATCGAGGGAGGTACTGGTACCACTCTACTCGGCTTTGGTTAGACCTCATCTTAAATACTGTGTCCAGTTCTGGGCACCCCAATTCAAGACGGACATGGTCAAGCTGGAGCAAGTCCACAGGAGGGCGACCAAAATGGTGAGAGGCCTGGAAGCCATGCTCTATTGAGGATAGACTTAGAGACCTGGGTATGTTTAGTCTGCAGAAGAGAAGGTTAAGAGGGGACATGATAGCCATGTTTAAATATTTGAAGGGATGCCATGTAGAGGAAGGAGAGGGCTTGTTTTCTGCTGCTCCAGAGACCAGGACAAGGAGCAATGGAATCAAGCTGCAGGAAAGGAGATTCCACCTGAACCACAGGAAGAACTTCCTGACGGTCAGGGCTGTCCGGCAGTGGAATATGCTGCCTCGGAGTGTAGTGGAGTCTCCTTCTTTGGAGGTTTTTAAGCAGAGGCTGGATGGCCATCTGTCAGGAGTGCTTCCAGGGTGTACCTGCATGGCAGGGGGTTGGACTGGATGGCCCGTGTGGTCTCATCCAACTCTACATTTCTATGATTCTATGATTCAGATAGAGAGTGACTTTTGGGGGAAAAAATCATAATTTTAGTTTTTCCAAAGTTGATGGTTAGTAGATTATCTTTATAGCAATTCACAAAAACTCTCAGCATACAGATAAGGCCCACTTTACTAAAAGAGAGCAGAGCAGCAGCATCTGCATACAGGAGTAAGGGGATTTTAGCAGAAACCAGGTTTGGAGCATGGAAGGACTCTGAATCTAAGATTGTGGAAAGTTCATTGAGGTACAAATTAAAGAAAATAGGTGCCAAAATGCAGCCTTGATGGACTCATTTTTGAACAGGAATAGCTTTAGTTAGATTCCCCAGTATGCCACATCTAATTTGTATGGTGGTATTGATATAGGGACATAATTAACAAAAGAAGTCTTTTATCTGTAGAAGAAGAAGAAAGTTTTGCCCACAGTCAATCTCTGGATATTGAATTGAAGACTGATTTTAAATCTATAAAGGCCACATATAATTTGGAACTTAACGATCTTGTATACTTTTCCGATAGGTGGCTTAAAATTAAACAATGGTCAAATGTTGACCTGTTCTTTCTAAAGCCAGCCTGCTTGTCTCCTAGAATGTTTTCATCCTCAATCGAGCTGATAAATCTATTATTAAGATATCAGGCATAAATTTTACCCACTACTGAAAGTAGGATAGTGGGCTGATAGTTGGAGGGACCATTCCTGTCCCCTTTTTTATAATAGGAATTATAATAGCCTGAGCCCAGTTATTGGGTAATTGAGCAGTCCTGTTAATTTGGGTGAACAGGGCTGCTAATAAAGGTGCCCACCATGTGATATTGACTTTCAGGAGCTCAGGCATTATGGAATCGAGTCGTGGAGATTTACCAGATTTGAGCTGTGTAATTAGTATCTTTATTTCAGCTTGAGTCACAGGTGCCCAGTGTGGAACATCCACAAAGTTCAAGGAATAGGAATCAATTTCTGTGGAGATCTGTTCTCCATGATCTCTAAATAAGGTGGAAAAGTTGGATTCCCACTCCTGGGCAGGAATATTACACTGAACTGGGCCCGTTAGGTTCCCTAATATGCCCGATATTATAGACCAAAATTGTTTGGAATTTTTTTGGATAGAGGAGTTTATCAACAGACTCCATTGCCTATTCATAACTTATTTCTTTTTTTGTGCAATCAGAGTTTTATAACTTTTTAAAATAAGATAGTAGGACTGAGGCAAAGATTTACTATTGTCCCTTCTATATTGGCAATACAGAGTCCTTAAACTTTTTTTGTCTCAAAACATTCCTTCTCGAACCAAGATATATCTTTGTATTTGGAGTTTGCTATCCTGATTTCGGTATTCTTCATTGTCAAAGACAGAGAAGACAGCAATTGGGTATAATTTCCCAACATCACCTGCATGTCATTGGCTTCAATAATGGTGTTTTTAAGCTTTGTGCCTTCTGGTGAGTTTAAAAATGCAGAAGTTTTAACATCTATGTTTTCTGACCATATCAGCCTCTTATGCCTAACTGTCATTGCTGAATCAACAAAATGATTATGTACCTGCAAATGAATGCTGATAGGGATCCCAAGAGTAAGAGAGAGGGGCAGATGATCATTTTTGATTCTGTCCACCATGTAAAAGTTTTTGACGGAACTGAACAGCATATCTGAAATTAATACATAATCAATAGTACTGCTCCCTATCTGTGACATGTATGTAAATTCCCCACAAGACTCAAAAAGGGGATTCCCATTAAGTATTCTTAAAGCGAGCTGACCTGCCAACTGAACAAGGCATATGCCTGCAAAATTTATCCCAGTATTTTTAGAGTACATGTCGTTCTTAAATATGCGGTCCTCTATGTCAGTCAGGCGTCAATACCGGGAAGCAAAAAGGGTGTCGTTATTAGGTCTAATTCTAGCATTAAAATCCCCCATAACAACTAAGTAGGCTGAGGGAAATTGTGACTCTAAATTTACTATACAGTTTTCTAATTCTTCCCAATGCTGTATGGTCTGATCTCTTCTGGAAGTGGGAGGAATATAAACATTTACAAGCAGAAAACTCATACAGCCAAAGACAATTAAACAAGACATAGCAATCTATCTACAATGAGGCAGGCATTTAATGGAAATTTGAAGGGATGTGGCAACCAAAATGCCTAGTCCCACCTTTGGTCTTCCCTTACCAGTAGTGGTGGAAATAACTCATGGTAAGTCATTGATAAGATAGCCACTAACATCTAATTTATTTGTACACCATATCTCTTAAAAGAAGATCACGTCATGCTCTCCAATCGTTTATCACATTGGTGTCTCTAGATTTGTGATTCCAGCTATATTCCATGACAATGTTTTGAACTGATATTTTGGGAAAGCTAATTTTGTATTAATGCAGGTCAGGGAAGTGAAACTACAGCTTTGTGATTTGGCAGAGATAGACAACTCACTATGATGCTTGAGTTAGACAACTCACTATGATGCTTGAGTTGTCAATCTACAGAGTGAATCTGGTCCAAATGTCCCTCCTCATCAAGGAACACTGGCCCATTTTTCTGGAAGAACATCCTATTAGGGCACTTTTCTTTTTGTAATTGTGTTTTTAAAGGAATAGAATCTTCTAATTTTCTTAGATCTTGAGATTTGCTTGGCCTTTCTTCCATCTTCACTTTCAGATTAACTGTAGAAGAAGTAGGATCATGATCACTCTTGCCAGTATGTAGCTCACTGGTCTTGATGTGGCTTGAATCAGCTGGATTGTTAGTGTCATGTGTAGCTGATTGTTGAAGCCCCACAAATAATCTGTTGTTCTTTACCTTATTTAACAGTAAGTTCCGAACAGGCAGTGGAAGGCTTACTGAGCTTGGGCTTCTCTTCTCTTGCAAGCTTAGTAAAGTTATTCTCAAGGATGATAACCTCTCTATTATTTCTGATTGTACCTGTGGAGGAAGTAATTGAAAACTCTTCAAAAGAGACTCTTCCTCCACAATAATGATTTCATTAAATTTTGTGTTCGGCAACAGTGCATTGTGATAATCAGGCAAGGCTGGTTCTTCTTGAGAAGTATGAGTTAAGCAGACTACACTGTCTTCCAGATTGATGAGATTAACCGATTGTCTTTCAGACTGTTCATTAATTGAAACTGTGCTGGGGGGATTCTTAACCAATGACATGGGAGGGCATTATTTTCAAAAAACTGAGTAACTAAAAGTCCCAAATTTAAAAAACTGTTCCATAATGAAAGGACTTTTTTCACTGTGTACTGATCAGTGAAAGAAACTACAGCTCTAGAGTATGTGTAGTTAAAAAACAGGTACTCCACTTGCACAACTTTATCCACTGTGAGAACCTCTTGTACCATGGGATCTAAAATGTACAGAAGGTGCTGCTTATTCTGTAGCTGGGTCAGCATGCCTGCAGGTTTTGGATAATTACTAAAAACAAGTTTATTCTTCACCAATCTCAAGTTCCAGTGGCATAGTTCTAGAATTGTCCTGATCATCTGAAAGTTGTGCTTCTGTTGAAAGGGTTTAATTTCTTGCTCTTACTGCTTGACCCTTTCCTGAGGATATCTTCCTGGGAGTCTGGTGTCAAACTCTTCACACTTCTTTGAGAGACAGAGATCACAGGAGTTGCTGGTTAGCATCTTCATCATCTTCTCAGGCTGTAGTTTAGTTTCATCCACATTCTTTGCTTTCTCTGCCTCCTTTGTGTTCTCCATCAGATTAAAAAGTTTCTGATAGTTCATCTTCTTATATGTCTGTGTTAACTTTGATCTCTTAATAACAACAAACAAACAAGAAACAACAAGCTCTCTCCCTCCTCGACATGACATGCCTTCAAATATTTAAACATGATTATCATTTCCCCCCTTAATCTTCTCTCTGCAGACTAAACATACCCAGCTGCCTAAGCCGTTCCTCATAGGGCATGGCTTCCAGACCATTCACCATTTTGGTCACCTTCCTCTGGACACACTTCAGCTTCTCAATATTTTTTCTTGAATTGAGGTGCCCAGAACTGGACATAGTATTCCAAATGAGATCTAACTAAAGCAGAATAGAGTGGTACCATTACCTCCCTCGATCTAGACACCATACTTCTATTGATGCAACCAAGAATCACACTGGCTTGCTTGCTGGCACACTACACTGCTGACTTATGTTCAGCTTGTAATCTATCAAGACACCTAAATCCCCTTCACACATACTGCTATCCAGACACGGGTCCCCAATCCATCTCTGTTGAAATTCATTTGGTTAGTTTTGGTCCAGTTCTTCAATCTGTCAAGGTCATTTTGAAATTTTATCTTTTCCTCTGAGGGATTAGCAACCCCTCCCAATTTGGTGTCATCTGCAGATTTGATCAGTGTACCCTCTACTCCTTCACCCAAGTCATGATGAAGTTGTTGAATAGCACTGGGCCCAGGACAGAACCCTGTGGCACCCCACTAGTCACTTCTCTCCAGGATGAAAAGCAACCATTGGTGAGCACCCTTTGGGTTTGTTCAGTCAACCAATTACAAATCCACCTAACAGTAGCCCTGCTCAGCCTGCATTTTACTAGCTTCTTTGCAAGAATGTCATGAGGAACTTTGTCAAAGGCCTTACTGAAATCAAGATATGCTACGTCTACAGCATTCTCTTCATGTATCAAGCTTGTAAGTCTATCGTAAAAAGAGATAAGATAAGACTTATTTTTGAGAAATCCATGTTGACTTTTAGTGATTACGGCATTGCTTTCTAAGTAATTACAAACTGACTGTTTAATGATCTGCTTTAAGATCTTTCCTGGTATTGATGTCAGGCTGGCTGGGAGACAATTATTTGGGTCCTCTTTTTTCCCCTTCTTGAAGATGGGGATGACATTTGCCCTCCTACAGTCTGCTGGGACCTCTCCTGTTCTCCAAGAGTTCTGAAAGATTATTGCAAGTGGTTCAGAAATGACTTCTGCCAGTTCTTTTACTATCCTTGGATGTAATTCATCTGGCCCTGGAGACTTGAATTCATCTAGTGTAGCCAGATATTCCTGTACTACTTCTCTACCTATTCTGTACTGCATTTCCCTCCCTTCCTCACCTGCTCCCCCACCCAGGTTGAGTACTTTTATCCTTTTGGGAGAAAAACTGAGGCAAAGAAGGTGTTGAATAGTTTTGCCTTCTCTCTTCTTAGTAATTGGCCATCTTCTCCATGCAGCGACCCTATCATTTCCTTTTGCTGCAGATATATCTAAAAAAGCCCTTTTTGTTGTTTTTAATGTCTCTGGCAAGTCTGAGTTCATTCTGCACTTTATTTTTTCTGACCTTCTCCCAACATATCCTGGCTATTTGCTGGAATTCCTCTTTGGTAGTTTCACCATTCTTCCATTTCCTGTATATGTTTCTTTTAACACTTAGTTCAGCTGAGAGTTCTTTCATCAACCATTCCAGTTTCTTGAGACACCTGCCATTTTTCCTCCTTATTGGCACAGTTTTCAATTGTGCCTTCAGTATCTCACTTTTAAGAAACTCCCATCCATGATGAACTCCTTTCTCTTTCAGTATTCTTGACCATGAGATTTTGGCAAGTAACTCCCTAAGTTTACAGAAATCAGCTTTTTTAAAGTCTAGGATGTGTGTCTGTAGCACACACAACCCACCCTGAATTGGGTAGCCATGCTGAGTTTGGGGTGTGAGATGTTGGGAGACAAGAACCAAGCCAGTTCTGGTCTTTGAGGATGCAGTTTATTGAGCAAAGAAGCAAAAAGAAAGGAAAACGATAAAGCGTACAGTCACACATACGCTCTGACTGCATTGAGGAAGCAAAAGCAGGCAATGGAGCAAAATTCTCTTTGTTACTGCAGATTATATAGACCTTGGTTATACAAGCAGCAAAACAGCCCTGTCAGTCCATCAATCCACTGTGCCAAACTGGACAAGAGGGGGCTTTCCAAACCCAGATGCCAATTACTGAGGCATCCGTGGACCAGGTGTATGGTAAGCTTGCAGCCAAGTCTCATTTCCTGTCTGATGCAGCAGCAGCAGGCTGTCTCTTATCACATTTCGCTCTCCCCCTACCGTACCAGACAGCAAAGGGAGTGGAGCATCCATCATTAACATTCCTTGATTATTCTCACAAGGCTGCAACATACAGGACGGCCTGACCTAGAAACACAAGCCAAACCAAAATTGTGTTAGCAAAGCGAGCTGAACCAAAGTGTGCAACACAGGGCCTACACAGAGAGCCTTGGGTCCAACAGTGTCTGGCTACACTTGGCTTCTCCTTCCCACTGAATGACAAATTCCAAAAAAGCATGGTCACTCCCCGCTAAGGATCCACTACCTCCACCTCATCACCAAGGTCATCCCTGTTGGTCAGGATCAGATCTAAAATAGTCGAATCCCTTGTCATCTCTTCCACCTTCTGGACCATAAAATTATCTGCAAGGCAAGTGAGGAACCTATTGGACCTTGTGGTCTTTGCAGAGTTTGACTGCCAACAAATATCAGGATGGTTGAACTCTCCCATTACTACTGCATCTCTCCTTTTGAATGTGTGATCATCTGCTCCAGGGAAGCCTTATCCAAGTCCTCAGGCTGGCCTGGAGGCCTGTAGCAAACCCCCACAATCACATCCCTATTGTTTCTCACTCCCTTAATTCTTACCCAGATGCTCTCGACTTGGCTTCCCGGATCTAAGTCATGGATCTCTTCACATATGAAAACATCCTTGACATATAAGGCTACTCCTCCTCCTTTCTTGTTTGGTCTCTTTCTGCGAAATAGGTTATATCCCTGTATTCCTACATTCCAATCATGAGACTCATCCCACTAGGTTTCAGTGATGCCTATTAAATCATATTTATTTTGTTGTATTAAGAGTTTGAGTTCATCTTGCTTATTTCCCATGCTCTGCGCATTAGTGTAGAGACACTTAAGACCATGTGTGCCCTTCCTGGAAGCCCTGTACTAAAGTTACTTTTCCTCCTCCTGTTGGTCTCTAGTATTATTTGGCCTGCTCTATTTATAGCTTTTGGGGTATTTATCCCAACACTCACTGAATCCTTGTCCTGAATAATACTCTCCCCCGCCCCGTCAAACTCAGTTTAAAGACCTCCTGATCTGATTTGCGAGACTGTTAGCAAAAAGGTTCCTGCCAACAGTTGTGAGGTGCAGGCTGTCGGCGGCTGGGCGGGGCCGGGCAGGCTCGGGTCTGGCTCAGGCCGGGGCTGGCGTCCCGGAAGCCTCAGCCAGCAGAGTCACCGCAAAACTAAAGCAAGCCTTACTTCAGGCGGTAAACAGGAACGAAAAGAAAGGGTTTTCCTCACCCGGGCAACGAAGGGTTAAGCTGGCTGGCAAGGCTTCCGAGTAGAGTCTCGGCAGGAACGAGGCGGGACCGCAGCAGGGGCAAGGCAGGCAGGAACAAAGCAGGAACAAGACAGGAACAAGGCAGCAGCACTGACGGGCAACACACGGAGAGCCGTTGGTTGTTGCTCCGTGCTGAACTTGGCTCCCTCTGGCTCTAAAGTAGGAGCCTGGCGCCGGCGCCGGCCAATCCTGAAGCTGCTGCACAGCTGGGAGCCCTCAGCCGGGCTCACAGCTCAGCGTCCTAGCCAGCTGCGAGCCCTCAGCCTGCCGCTGACGCTCCAGCAACCGGCGGGAGCAACGGGCAGCCTCCTTGGCCTGCCGCCGCTGCGAGAACGTGGGAGGGAGGCCGTCAGGCTCCTCCGGATCGGGCCCGCGGGTGAGCGGCAGCCCAGCGACCTCTGGGCGACTCTTTCCGCAGCGCCGGCTCCGTCGGTGTCTTCAGCGGCATCAGGGCAGGCAGGCTCGGGACGACCTCCCGTAGCGGCAGGTGGCTCCATAGCCTCCTCTGCGGCGGCGGTGGCCTCGACGGCGTCCGGGCAGCTGTTCCCGGTGCCGGAGGCCTCCGCCGCTACTCGCGAGGAGACCTCCGCCGCTACTCGCGAGGAGACCGGATCGTCCTCCTCCTCGGGTGCTGCGTCTGGGGCCGCGGAGGTCCCGACATCACTCCCCTCCCCAGGGATGCTCCTCCCCCCGGGCGGCCGGGGCTTGGCGGGATAGCGGCGGTGGAAGGCCTGCACCAGCCAGGGCACATGGACGTCGGCGGCGTCTTCCCAGGACCGCTCCTCTGGACAGTGACCGCGCCAGTCGACCAGGTACTGGAGGCGGCCGCGGCGGCGGCGGGAGTCCAGATATCAGCCACCTCGTACTCCTCCTGTCCGTCGACCGTGACAGGACCGGGGGGCATACCCGGCCCGGCGTCGGGCGCACCCCCGTTGCCGGTTGGAGCAGCGAACGGTGGAACACGGGGTGGATCTGGAGCGATCGTGGAAGCTGCAGGCGGAAGGCGACAGGGTTGACCTGGGCCGTGATGGTGAAGGGGCCGATGAAGCGGGCGTCTAACTTCCGGTTTGGGCGAGCAGAGGGGAGGTAGCGGGTGGACAGCCACACTCTATCTCCGACCTGTAGTGGAGCCCCCGGCTGACGGTGTGCGTCCGCCGTCCGCTTGTACTGCTCCTTGGCCTCCTCCAACTGGGATCGCAGAACGGCTTGCAGGGCACGAGGTTCCTGCAGCCATTGGTCGGCTGCCGGCACAGCCGACGGAGCTCCGACGGGCGGGAACCATCTCGGGTGGTAGCCATAGGTGGCCATAAACGGCGACTGCCGCGTGGAGGCGTGTACGGCGTTGTTGTATGCGAACTCGGCCAGCGGAAGGAGTTCGCTCCAGGTGTCCTGCTGGTAGCAGCTGTAGCAGCGCAGGTACTGCTCCAGGGTCGCGTTGGTCCGCTCGGTCTGGCCATCCGTCTGCGGGTGGTGCGCCGAGGACAGGTGTGGCTTGACGTCTAGGAGCTGCAGGAGGTTCTGCCAGAAGCGAGCGGTGAACTGCGCCCCCCGATCAGTCACCACACCTTCTGGCAGGCCGTGTAGCCGAAAGACATGCTGCAGGACGAGACGAGCTGTCTCCTTGGCGGAGGGTAGAGCCGGGCATGGCACGAAGTGGGCCATCTTTGAGAACAGATCCACTACCACCAGGATGGTGGTGTGGCCTCGGGACGGCGGCAGCTCCGTCACAAAGTCCATGGAGATTAGCCGCCAGGGCCCTGCAGGAGTCGGCAGAGGCTGCAGTAGCCCGGCGGGCTTCCCAGGCGGGTCTTTGGCCCGGCGACACACTGGACAGGACCGGACGTAGCGATCCACGTCGCTCTGCACCCGCGGCCACCAAAACTCTCGCAGGATCAGATGAAGAGTCTTGAAGAGGTCAAAGTGCCCGGCCGGCCTCCCGTCATGGCAGAGACGAAGGACTTCCTCCCGGCAAGGCCCCGCCGGGACGAACAGCCTGCCCCGGTGGTACAACAGACCCTCTCGGCGGGACCAAGGGGACACGGGGTCCTCCGCTTGCAACCGCTGCTGGAACAGCTCCCCGGCCTGAGCCGGGCAGATGCGCCGCGACACGTCCGCCACATGGACGGCGGCGGCGAAGTTCTCGGGTCGGAGGATCGTGGACCGGACGTCAGCCTCGGCCGTGGCGGCGTACTCCGGCTTCCGCGACAAGGCGTCCGCGCGTTGGTTGCGGGCCCGGGGGACGTATTGCAGCTGGAAGTCAAAGCGGGCGAAGAACTGGGCCCAGCGCATCTGCCGCGGGGTTAGCTTTCGGGCGGTCTGCAAAAACTCCAGGTTGCGGTGGTCCGTCCGCACCTGGACCGGATGCTGGGCCCCTTCCAGGAGGTGGCACCACGCCTCAAACGCCACCTTGACCGCCAGGAGCTCCTTCTCCCAGATGGTATAGTTCTGTTCGGGGGGAGTGAGCTGCCAGGAGTGGTACGCGCACGGCAAGAGCTGGCCCTCCGGTCCGGACGCCTGGAGCAGGACCGCGCCGACCGCCACATCTGACGCGTCCGTCTCCAGCACAAACGGACGCTTGGGGTCCGGAAGCTGCAGGATCGGCTGGGAGACGAACTGGGCTTTGAGGCGCTCGAAGGCCTGCTGCGCCTCGGGAGTCCACCGGAATGGCGCCTTGCCTCGGAGGATGCTGGTGATGGGCGCCGCCAGCTCTGCGTACTCCGGGATGAACTTCCGGTAAAAGTTCGCGAATCCCAGGAAGCGCTGCACGTCCTTGCGGCACCCCGGTGGCCGCCATGACACTATCGCCTCCACTTTGGCCGGGTCCATCTCAATACCCCTCTGCGTCACCCGGTAGCCCAAGAAGTCGACTTCGCGGAGGTCGAAGGCGCACTTCTCGAGCTTGGCGTAGAGGCGGTGCTCCCGCAGACGCTGCAGGACGGTCCGGACGTGGGCTTCGTGTACTCGCTGGTTCGGCGAGTAGATGAGGAAATCATCTAGATAGATGATCACGAAGCGATCGAGCAGGTCCCGAACACGTCGTTGACGAAGTGCTGGAAGACGGCCGGGGCGTTGCACAGACCGAACGGCATCACGGTGTACTCATAGTGCCCGTATCGCGTCTGGAATGCCGTCTTCCACTCGTCCCCCACCCGGATGCGCACCAGGTTGTAGGCCCCCTGCAGGTCCAACTTGGTGAACACCCTCGCGTGCCGTAAGCACTCCAACAGTTCCGGGATTAGCGGCAGCGGGTACCGGTTCCGGATAGTGATCCGGTTTAGGGCGCGGTAGTCATTACAGAGCCGGAGTTCGCCTGATTTTTTGCGCACAAACAGCACGGGGACCCCGGCAGGCGATGTGGAGGGCCGCACAAACCCCCGGCGCAGGTTCTTTTCCAGAACTCTCGCAAGGCCGCCAGCTCCGGCTCAGACAAGGCGTAGATCCGTCCTGCGGGGATCGGGGCACCCGGGACCAGGTCTATGGCGCAGTCGTAAACCCGGTGTGGCGGCAGGCGGTCCGCCTCCTTTGGATCAAAGACATCCGCATAATCCCAGTACTTATGCGGCAGCTCCACTGTGGAGTCGGGCCCCGGGGACTCCAATGCAGCCATCAGCCGCTCCGACCAACAGTGTTCTTGGCAGTAGTGGGAAGCAAACAGCACCTCGCGCCGTGACCAAGAGATGTGCGGGTCATGGCGCGAGAGCCATGGCATTCCCAAAACCACTGGGAAGTAGGGCACCGCCGTCACCAGGAACCGGATCCGCTCGACGTGCCCCTGGATCTCTAGCACCACCTCGGCTGTCTGGTGAGTGGCAGGCCCCGACCGCAGCAGACGCCCATCAACGGTCTCCACTGGTCGGGACTCGGGCAGCGGCTCCAGAGGAATGCAGTGGTCTCGGGCGAACTGGGCGTCGAGGAAGTTGTAGATGCCCCAGAATCAATCATCGCCCCCACCGGGGCGGGTGCAGCATCGCCGTGGCTCACCGTTGCGGCAACCAACAGTGGGTCACGTTTGGGTGCAGGCGAATCCTCAGGTCCTTGGCCGCCAGGCTCCCCCAGGCCTCGCAGGCCATCTAGGTCTGGGGGGTGGCGTTTCCCTGTCTCCCAGCCGGGGCGGACTTGGCGGGACACACCCAGGCAAAATGTCCACCGAGGCCACAATACAAACAGAGTCCACCGCGCCGTCGGCGCTCTCTCTCCTCCGGAGTCAGCCGAGGACGGGCCCCTCCCAGCTGCATCGGCTCCTCCATGTCCGTAGCGCCACCGGACGCGCTGCCGGCGGGCCGAGTCGCAGGCGAGTCTCGTGGAGCAGCTGTCCCGGAGTGCGCTCCCACCACTGGCCGCGGGCCAGGGGCCACCGCCCGACGGGCCTGCCTATGGGCTTCCAGGCGCCCGTCGATGCGGAGGGCCAGCTGATCAGCCGCTCCAGGGTAGGAGGTGGCGAGCTGCGGGCCAGCTCGTCCAGGATCTCCGGCGACAGCCCGGCCCGGAACTGGTCTCGGAGGGCGGCATCATTGTAGCCCAGGTCTTGGGTGAGCAAGCGGAAAGCAGTGGTGTATTCCCGCATGGAACCTCGCCCTTGCTGCAGCTGCCGAAGCTGCCGGCTCGCTGTTTCCACACGCACCGGGTCGCCCCAGACCTCCCGGAAGGCCTGCAGGAACGCCGCCATACTGTCCAGGACCGCGCTGTTCTGTTGCAGCAACGGCGTGGCCCACTTGCGGGCGAGCCTGACAACAGGCTGATGTAGAACGCCACCTGGGCCCGCTCAGTAGGAAAGTCCTGGCCGCGTACCTGTATGTAGAGGCGGCAGTTTGCTAGGAAAGTCTCTAGGTCCGCCGGGTCCCCAGAAAAACGCTGCGGCACAACAATGGGGATTTTAGCTGCAGGGGCCCGGGTTGCCTGCAGCTGTCCCACCTAGAATTGCAAATTTTGCAGGGCCTGGGTCATCTGGTCCGTTTGGGCTCGCAGGCTCTGATTTTCCTGCGCTAGGGCTGCTACCTGAGCCCTCAGGGCGCGTTCCCCCTCCATCCTGCCCGGCAGGGACGGAGCAACAATCTGTCGGCGGCTGGGCGGGGCCGGGCAGGCTCGGGTCTGGCTCAGGCCGGGGCTGGCGTCCCGGAAGCCTCAGCCAGCAGAGTCACCGCAAAACTAAAGCAAGCCTTACTTCAGGCGGTAAACAGGAACGAAAGAAAGGGTTTTCCTCACCCAGGCAATGAAGGGTTAAGCTGGCTGGCAAGGCTTCCGAGCAGAGTCTGGCAGGAACGAGGCGGGACCGCAGCAGGGGCAAGGCAGGCAGGAACAAAGCAGGAACAAGACAGGAACAAGGCAGCAGCACTGACGGGCAACACACGGAGAGCCGTTGGTTGTTGCTCCGTGCTGAACTTGGCTCCCTCTGGCTCTAAAGTAGGAGCCTGGCGCCGGCGCCAGCCAATCCTGAAGCTGCTGCACAGCTGGGAGCCCTCAGCCGGGCTCACAGCTGAGCATCCTTAGCCAGCTGCGAGCCCTCAGCCTGCCGCTGACGCTCCAGCAACCGGCGGGAGCAACGGGCAGCCTCCTTGGCCTGCCGCCGCTGCGAGAACGTGAGAGGGAGGCCGTCAGGCTCCTCCGGATCGGACCCGCGGGTGAGCGGCAGCCCAGCGACCTCCGGGCGACTCTCTTCCGCAGCGCCGGCTCCGTCGGTGTCTTCAGCGGCGTCAGGGCAGGCAGGCTCGGGACGACCTCCCGTAGTGGCAGGTGGCTCCATAGCCTCCTCTGCGGCGGCGGTGGCCTCGACGGCATCCGGGCAGCTGTTCCCGGCGCCGGAGGCCTCCGCCGCTACTCGCGAGGAGACCTCCGCCGCTACTCGCGAGGAGACCGGATCGTCCTCCTCCTCGGGTGCTGCGTCTGGGGCCGCGGAGGTCCCGACACAGGCTATCCCTTACCAGAAGACCATCTTTGTGGACATTGAGACCATGATCCAAGAACCCAAATCATTCCTGGCAGCACCATCTTCGGAGCCAGTTGTTCACCTCCACTATTCTTCTCACCCTTTGTGGCCATGTTTTTCTACAGGGAGGAGTGATGAAATGATAACGTCCGCACCAAGATCCTTCAGCTTCCTACCCATAAGCTCGTAATCCTTTGTGATGCAGTGAAAGCTGCACCTCGCAGTGTTGTTGGTTCTGACGTGAACCAAAAGGAGGGGATTACAGTCAGTGGGCTTGACCAATCTCATTAGCTTCTCTATTATGTAATTGATTTTGGCCCCAGGGAGACAGCACACCTTACGATTGATCTTGTCCAGGTTGCAAAATGGTCAGTTCCATTCCTCTCAGCAAGGAGTCCTGAACCACCAGAACTTGTCTCCTCTGAGACTTGTCTGGGGTTATTTGATGAGCAGATTCTCTCACGGCCACCTGAACATTCTGTTCAAGCTGAGACTGTTGGTCTTGCTGCTGTTGGATTTCATTCTGCTGGTGTTGGGGTTCGTGTTGCTGATGTTGGATTTCCTCTTGGTGATGTTCCATTACCTCTTCCTGCTGTTCTTGTCATTAATAAGGTTGAGAACCTGGAAGCGATTCTGTAGTTTGAGAGTCTCTGTTTGGTACCTTGTCTTTCTACTTCTGCCTGTCACATTCCTCCAAGAGTCCATCTCCTGGTTTCGTGAAATTACTTTCTCATCCACTAACTCCTCCATGTACTCCGTCTTCAGAAAGGTCTTCTCAGCCCTAACCAAGAACTCCACACTCTCCCTAACAATGTGAAGATTTGAAACCCAGGCCTCCAGCTGTTGAACCTTCTCCTCCAAGAGGGTGATTAGCTTGCATTTGTTGGGGAAATTGAGAAAAATATATTTGATATTCAGAGACTTTGGTAATGAGACTCTCAATCAGCAGAGTATTTTAGTAATTGCACAAAAACGGAAGTTGAACAGATCACCAGTCCCACTTCTGTAACACCACTCCAAACACACTTAATCTAGCTCAAAATAAACACAAAAACAGTTTGGTTAAAAATATAAAAGAGTTTACTCACAAAATCTTGTACATAGTCTATACAGGTTCAATTCTTGAACAAGGTAGGAAGAAAATAAAGCACTCACATGCTTGCTGCCAATGATCCCTGTTGGGAAATCTCAGAGCATGCTTTCAGGTCAAAAGGCGAAGACAAAAGGGGGAGTAAATGGCAAGAGAACCTTTTAAAGAACAAGGAATGTGTACGTGCTGGAGGAAGAGGTGTTAACCAACAAACAGGAAGTTCTCTCTAGGCTATCTGTCTATGCTTACAATAGACATGCAAACAAACTAGCCAGTTAATG
Organism: Ctenosaura bakeri; assembly: GCA_948474755.1. Lineage (NCBI taxonomy): Eukaryota > Metazoa > Chordata > Lepidosauria > Squamata > Iguanidae > Ctenosaura > Ctenosaura bakeri. The sequence goes on from CAOLHI010005084.1 coordinate 114,562, forward strand.
AGGCATGCAAAGGTTGCCACTCCCAACAGCATTTGCTCCAGGTGTACCCAACAACGTCTTGTGGCAGGAAAAGAAACATGCCACAGCTGTGATAGGTGACCACAATAGCTCCCTCACCCTCCATACTTGATAATCTAGAGAGTCAAATTGGAAAAGTAAAACTGGGCTTCACCTTCAAAGTTCCCTGGTAAAACTTATGTCAACATCTCTGTTTGCCAAGTTGTTATTGTCAAACTATCAAGACACAGGGTGCAATTCTTCAGCAATTCTTACTCCCTCAAAGCTCCAAATCCACCTGGATGTTATGGACAAGCAGACTGACTCAGGACCCAAGAAGCAAAACATCTTGCTAAGCTTTGATAGTGGGCCTCAGACGCACACCTCCGGGAGCAAATATAAAAAGCTGCTAGCTCCTTCCCCTAGATCGTCAGAGAGTCAGTTAGAGCTAACAGCTGCTAGCTCCTCCCCCTAGCTAGTCAGTTAGACTGTGTGCTCAGGGAGAGCACATGGCCAGAGCAAACAAACAAACAAAGGGATGTGACATAGGCCATTTCTGCACTAGGCTGTTATAATGCTACTATTCCACTTTCAACATCCTATGGAATCCTGGGGCTTGCAGTTTAGGGAGGGGTATCTAGAATTCTCAGCCAGAGAGCTCTTTTGGCCTCAGGAAACTACAAATCCCAGAATTCCATAGGATGTGGAAAGTGGAATATAACAGTCTAGTGCGGAAATGGCCATAGATTTTCTTAGGCACATCAAGAAGACTGATAGGTCTGTAATTAGGTGGACCAATATGTGGGTGGACCCCAACAATATGTGGGGTCCACCACTTCTTGCCACTGATGCTGCCTGGCTGGTTGTTTTTTTGGCTCTGGAAATGTGTCACTCACAGGTAAGGAAATAAAATGGAGAAAGGGAGGGGAAGAATAAAAAGAAACACAGCAGCACTTTTAAGACAAACTGGTTTATATTTTTGCATCAGCTTTCATGGATATAAACCCACTTCTTCAGAAGTGAGGAGTGAAATCATTTTCTTTGATAAGCTGTGGCTGCATTCATGCATAATGCTAAACCATGTTTTAGTATTACATGGAGGGGGCTCTGCAAGGAGGCTCCTCCACAGTCCTCTCCACCTCCTCCTCATAGAATGAAGATTTAATTAGGATGTAATTTCCTTTCCCTCCATTTCTGGGTTGTCATTACTAACAAATCTTGGTTCAAGACAGAGGAAGAAAGTGGATGTAGCATGCCTCTGCTGAGGGGGACAGGTCTTTGGGAGCTGAACTGAGCTAAGAAGCTGTTTGCCTGCCCACTTCTGCTGTCTGTCCCTTTGCCTGGCATGGCTAGACGGATGCTTTCTGCTCCATTTGCAGCTCCAAAGAAAACCAGGAGGTTGTTGTGGGTTTTCCAGGTTTTGAGGCCATGTTCCATTAGTATTTTCTCCAGATGTTTTGCCTGCACCTGTGGCTGGCATCTTCAGAGGATATGGTGGCATGGAACTCAAACAGAATATGGTAGCATGGAAAAAACTCTCTTTCACTTCCATGCCACCATATCCTCTGAAGATGCCAGCCACAGATGCAGGTGAAACATCAGAAGAAAAATACTAATAGAACACGGCCTCAAAACCTGGAAAACCCAGGACAACCTATGGATTCTGGTTGTGAAAGCCTTTGACTTTACAAAGAAACAGGAGGAGTAGGAAGATGAGGGCAAGGTGCGGCCACTGGAGTTGCTGAAAGATGTTCCCAGAGTTGGAAGCATTATCAGCCCTGTCTACCCTGATACTCTGGGAGCTTTCTCTGACAAACATGCTGCTGGCCATAGTAGGTCTTGCCAGGTACAATTCCAATTTGATAAAGACAAGAGGGAAGAGCGTTTGCCTTTGGAGCTTGCTTGTCATCAAGGTAGACTTCTCTATGGCAGCAGCAGAAATGATGGTCAAAGAATCTCACCATGTCTATACTTTCTCAGTCAGCAGTCATGATGTTTGGGAAATCCCATTCTCCTTGGGTATTAGAAAAAAAAATCCAAATATTTTTAATATCTGTACCATAGGACAATTTATTATGTATCATTATTGCAGACTACAAGCTTGAAGCAGTTTGTTATGACCTTTCTTTCTAGGCAGGCATTTAGGGATTTGGCTTACTGCTGCTGGATTTTAATGTTTGCAGAGTTTACCTTATCAAATCATTGAAAGTCAACATGGATGTCTCAGAAATAAGTCATGCCAGACTTGTCAGGTAGCCCTCCATATTTCAGTTATGGGACATGTAGTAGGAGTTAATTAGCAGCTTGCTTGTAACAAGGTATGAGAACCAGAGACCGTTAGATAAACAAAGCTAGGAATGTTGTGATAAGCGCTGCCAGGCTAAAACTAGAACTCCAAGATCTCTTGTGGGCAGGATGAGAAACTATTTGCTTTTAATGTTTTGGATTTTGCTAATTGCCTCCAGTTCACTCACTGAAGTCCTGTACTATGTATCACGCTCCTAATAAATAGTGTATTTGCACTGTTATATTTGTGTGTGTGAATTCGGTTCCTGACAGAGTGAGCGAACTCCTGCACAAAATAATAACAACATGTATTAAATAAGTGAAGAAGATCCTGAAGACAAGGGAGCATCCGGCGGAGCCGTTGAAGCTCCAGGCGAGGAAATCGCCGAAAAAGATGAGACAGTCCCCAGCTGGGCCCCTGATGCTAAGCCCAAGACATGACCTTCAATTCTTCCATCCACCCCGACCAGAGGCCAAACCTGGGCCTGGGGAGAGAGACCAAAAACTGCTCAGCGCCAACGTTGTCAAGGCTACAAGATGGGACACATCTATTGTTGAGACCAGCATAATGGAACAACTTCTAGCCAGAGAAGAAGAAGTGGGAAAGCAGCAAAAAGAAATTTCCAAACTGAGAGCTCAGCTGCACAACTGGAGGCTCCTATTGCCTCAGGTTGGATGAGTGCCACCCCAGGCTCCAGCAGCGGCAGCTGCTCTGGTGGCTCCAGCACCTGCACCTCCCGGGATAATGGTACCGCAAGTGGGGCCCCAGCCTTTTTGAGAGTTGAAGACCACTTACAATGGCAATGGAGCCATCCTGATATACTTTCTCAACATGGCCTCTAATTACATGATCAACTATGGGAACAGTTTCCCTGATGATGCCACCAGAATTAGATACCTGAGCCAACAACTCAAAGGAGAAGCAGCGGAGTGGGTCGCCAGCCTATTTGACTCACGAGCTGAGGAAACAGCCAACCTACAGCTGTTCATGCATCGACTTAGAGAAAGGTTTGAGGTTTCAAGAACAAGCCAGATAGCAACTGAAGAAACTGTGCCAAGGAAAAGGAACCGTTGGCGAATATGCCCGAGAATTCAGGAAGTTAGCCACTAAGGTTCCTGAATGGAAAGATGACATTCTCAAACAATTTTTCCAAGATGGATTAAATCCCATCATCTTAGATCGCTGCCTGACCCAAGGGGATCCTGCCAGTCTCCTAGGATGGATGAAACTAGCCGTAGAAATGGAAAGCATTATGGAGAGTGTCCAGCTTGCCCGGCAAAGGCAAATGCAAGAAATCGGTCACTGAACCCCGGCACCCTGAAAACCCACTTTCCTGAGCAGCGAGGGAAAAAAATGACTCAAAGAAGGCACCTGTTTCCAATGTGGGAAGAAAGGCCATATCGCCAGTGAATGCCAGGGATCGAAGAAACCCACTGAAGAAAAGTCAGGCATCCCCACCACCCGACCTGTCCGACTCGGACAGCGATGATTGGGACCCCAACGAGTCCGCTAATGTAAGTACCACCAAAACTCATCATGTATATGTAACAGTAGTCTTACAAGGAAATGATGGGAAATTACGAATGTACAGGGCCTTTAGTTGATTCAGGCTGCACAACTAGTTTATTGAATCCTGCTGTGGCAAAAGAACTTGCAGTAAAGTTTGAACCCCTAAAAAAGGCCATCAATTTATCTCAAACGGACGGCTCACCCATGGCAGGAGGCCCTGTATGAGAAAGGACCAAATCTATCCCTGTTCAAGTGGGAAACTATCAGGGGCAATTATGTTTCCTAGTGCCCACCAAAATCAGGTTTCAAGTAGTCCTTGGGTACAACTGGCTAAAAAAACACAATCCCCAAATTGACTGGACACAAGGCTTACTCAAGCATAACGATGATGTAAATCTAATGCCCGTACAAAACCCCCCTGACTTGGCACTCACTTTAAGTCCTGAGGAGCTGCAGAAAATTCCATTAGATATTGAGACCTGCAGAAAGCTTTTGAGGACCACGAAGCAGACAAACTGCCCCCACATAGAGACTTTGATTGCAATTCAGTTCCTGACAAGACTAGTCTTATCACTTTTGAAGCTGGGGTTACAAGCTTGATAAATGAAGGGAATGTTGTAGACATACCATATATTGATTTCAGTAAGGGCTCTGACAAAGTTCCCCATGACATTCTTGTAAAGAAGCTGGTAGTGTGGGCTGGACAGGGCAACTGTTAGGTGGATTTGTAATTGGTTGGTCCCAAAGGGTGCTCAGCAATGGTTGCTTTTCATCCTGGAGAGAAGTTTAACTAGTGGGGTGCCACAGGGTTCTGTCCTGGGCCCAGTGCTATTCAACATCTTCATCAATGACTTGGATGAAGGAGTAAAGGGCACGCTGATCAAATTTGCAGATGACACCAAATTGGGAGGGGTTGCTAATCCCCCAGAGCAAATGATAAAATTTCAAAATGACCTTGACAGATTGGAGAGCTAGGCCAAAGCTAACAAAATGAATTTCAACAGAGAGGAATGTAAGGTCTGGCACTTAGGCAGAAGAAATCTAATGCACATATATAGGATGAGGGACACATGGCTGGATAGCAGTATGTGTGAAAGGGATCTAGGAGTCTTGGTAGATCACAAGTTGAGCACGAGTCAGCAGTGTGATGCGGAGCCAAGAAAACCAATGCGATTCTTGATTGTATCAATAGGGAGTATGGTGTCTAGATCAAGAGAGGTAATGGTACTACTGTATTCTGCATTGGTTAGGCCTCATTTGGAATACTGTGTCCAGTTCTGGGCACCTCAGTTCAAGAAGAATATTGACAAGCTGGAACGTGTCCAGAAGAAGGTAACCAAAATGGTGAAGAGTCTGGAAGCCATGCCCTATGAAGAATGGCTTAGGGAGCTGGGTATGTTTAGTCTGCAGAAGAGAAGGTTAAGAGGGGACACAATAGCCATGTTTAAACATTTGAAGGGATGCCATGTTGAGGAGGAAGCAGGCTTGTTCTCTGTCACTCCAGAGAGTAGGACAAGGAGCAATGGATTCAACCTGCAGGAAAGGAGATTCCACTTGAACCTCAGGAAGAACTTCCTGATGGTCAGAGCTGTCTGGCAGTGGAATATGCTGCCTTGGAGTGGTAGAGTCTCCTGCTTTGGAGGTTTTTAAGCAGAGCCTGGATGGCCATCTCGTGGGAATGCTTTGATGGGTGTTCCTGCATAGCAAGGAGTTGGACTGTATGGCCCATGTGGTCTTTTCCAGCTCTATGATTCTATAATTCTATGAATCTAAAGGGAAGGAATAATGTTTTGATAAGTACTATAGTTCTGATTGAGATACACGATAATTGTTTCTACTACCTCCCCTACCTGCTTCTTTTTGGTGTTCATCTTGTGATTTTCAGAAGTGGAGCTTCTGGCAATTTCAGCAAACACAGTGCCTGTGCTGGATAAAGGGAGTGTTACCCTGATTTCTGGGGTCCCGTGGGGGACATCTCAATGTGTTCCAAATAATGGGGAATGGGAATTAGCCAGAGCACAAGCTGTAGCACTACGAGAGGCAGGGTAACCTAGCGAGATCTTTTAAACCCAATCTAGGCCAATTTAGGTCAGGCCAAGTCAAAAACCAAGCAAAACTAAATTATGATTGTTTTATTTAAAAGACAGTCACTGCGCACATACGCACTCACTCACACAGACCTAAGAAAATAAAGGGAGGAAATTTGATAGGGGATTTTGAGAAGGACTTTTCAGGGGGAATACTACACCTGATCCTGTAGCCTGGGTAGCCAGAAGAAAGTCAGTTGGAGCAGAGATTCTCAGCATGTGGAAGCTGAGGGGAAGGCTCGGCAAACGGAGCGGCAGCAAGGCAGCATGGAAGCCAAGAGCAATCCGAGTAATCAGAAGAAGCGCTCAAAACCGGGGGTTCTTATAGGGGAAAATGTGCCTGTAGGGTAGTTCATTCCTGGGGAAAACAATGGGTTTTGGGTTGGAGCCTCCAAAAGGTCAGTACTTAAGATGATTGAATTTTGACTTAGCTGTCTATAGCGCAGACAGTATGCAAATAGGGAACGCTTGACAGATGACTATTCCGAAGCACTAATCTCGTCAAGCTGACGGCTCGGGGCAGGGAATCTTTTGTACGCCTGGCGCATACTTAATTTAGTTTCAAGGTGTACTTGCCTGGAGGTCTCCTGACACTGCATGCCAGAAAATTACTGGCCTGCCTGGATTTGTCTTGTATTTTTCAGCTGGTTTGGCCATGTCCGTGTGTGTGCTTGTCCAGGGGCCTCGCAAGCATGCGAAGAGAACCATTTTGAATAGCCAATCTTTTTAAATTAAATTATATTTAGTAGACCTTGGGCTTGGACTATAAACCATAGCAACAGGGGTGTGAAACAGCTTGACTTGGATGGAATTATCCAACCACAATCTAGGAAGGTTGTATGTGCACCTCCACATTTCCAGGTTTAACCTCCATGGATTTGCTTATTTGCTAATTTCTCTAGCCCCCATCCTCTCACCTCAGGTGCTTCTTTTCCAGAAGAACCTTCCCTCTTGTTGGCTCTGATCAGGTCATGCCTGATCAGGTCATGCCTTTACATACTCACCCTTGGTCCTTCTCCTCCACCTGTCACTACCTGGGCCAGCTGAGGATGGGTCATAGTCCAAATTCTAAGCACTACAAACACTCTCTCAATGCCTACCACACCCAAGGAAGGTGATTGGCAAAAGAAAGGAAGTATAGCTCTATCTAGCTCTATATAAGTGTTGCCTCTATCTTTGAAGCTCGGTCTCTGAAGAGAGAGTAGAAGGTGAACTCTGTTTAGGAGGACATGCTTGATTGTTTTACTATGTATTTTTAAAAACTTGTGTGGGTGTGTTTGTTTCTGGCCATGTGTTCTCCCTGAGCAGATGGGTCTAAGGGTGTCTGCTGAGTCACTGAATTGCTTGGGGGTGGAGCTAACAGCCACTATCTCTATATAACTGCTGACTTTGCCTGTCAAGCTCAGCCCCTATGGGCCAGTGGTGCACTTATATTTTAAGAGTTGAACATGAGCTCTGTTAACAGGCAAAGCCAAACTGTTACACCCAGAGTAACCCTAATAGAGGGCCCCTAAATTGGCATGACTTCCCCCATTTGGATATTGGTTAGCAAAGGTCAGTTGCAGTTAAAAACAACCTTGGCGTTGAATGGGAAATCCTTAACAACTATACTGTCTCCCTCTGCTGTATAGGAACGTAGACAACGTCATTTAGGCTAAAAGACTGACCTATTGTTCCCGAGTCACGTATCTCTAGGCAGACAATAGACTCACTCCTGGACACTGTCACACCCCAAGCTACATTGATGAACTGTGTGTAGCCAAACAAACAAAACCTATCAATCCCCTGGACTTTCCCGGGAGAAACAATACCGAGGAGGGGTTGTGAAATTTGCCTAACATTATATTCCGCAATCATCGCCCATTGCCACTTTGCTAGCCGATACCTGGCCTGAGGACAGAAATTGGTTATAACAATCCTCACTTTTTGAGCCTCTCTGGAGAGCCTCCCAGACCGGACAAGGGCCCGTTTCGCTGCTACTGAGGTGTCCCACTCAAACCTCTCAGATGCTGCTGAGAGCTAAACACGACTTGCATCTTTGACCCTCCACTGAACCCCGCTTCGGCCAGCCTTCCAGCCCCAGGATCCAGCCTCCCCTTGGTGCTTTACACCGAGCATTCACTGATCTCCCTCTCCGGGACAACTAGACTAAGGTCCGTATGTCCTCTCTCCCAACTGTCTTTTATTTCCAACTTCATTTCTGTAGCCCTTGTGTGATTTCAGGATTATTTGTTAACGTGTGTTGTGACCTTTTCTGTAAGTTTTAATAAAGTTAATTTAGATTGGTTCTCTGACTTTCGCGTGGTTCTGACCCCGTAGACATAGGGTTAAAGATCCTCTGCCCTGACCTCTCGCAAGCTTTGAGTTTCTCTGTTAATTCCCTTAATTTGAAGCCTGTTTGGGTGACCTTGAGATATCCCCAATTTTCAGGGTAACAAAATGGCTTTAGGTGTGGGTGATTACGAGGACAGTTTGGAGGAGGAGGCCCAGATTTCTGTTTCAATGCCTACTTAAGACTACTGAATACAGAATATGAGAGAGCTGCTGGCAGGAATGTTTTTGCTAAGAAACTCACAAGCCTGATCAGGAGGGCTTTAAGCTGAGTTATTCACCTTGACAGATTAGAGAGCTGGACCAAAACTAATAAAATGGATTTTAACAGGGAGAAAACATTTAAGAAGAAAGAATGAAATGCACAGAAGAGGGGTGATACCTGGCTTAAAAACAGTATATGTGAAAGCGATCTAGGAGTCTTAATGAACCACAAGCTGAATGTGAGTCAACGGTGTTATGTCACAGTCAAAAAGCCAATGCAATTCCAGGCTTCATCAATAGGAGCATAGAAGTATAGAACTATACTCCTGTTGATGATCAAGGGAAATAATAATACCACTCTATTCTGCTTTCATTAGACTTCACTTGGAATATTGTGTTCAGTTCTGGGCACCACAATTCAAGAAGATATTGACAAGCTGGGACATATCCAGAGGAGGGTGACTAAAATGGTGAAGGGTCTGGAAACCATGCCCTATGAGGAGAGGCTTAGGGAGCTACGTATGTTTAGCCTGATGAAAAAAAGGTTAAGAGGTGACATGATAGCTATGTTTAAATATTTGAAGGCGTGTTGTGTTGAAGATGGAGCAAGCTTGTTTTCTGCTGCTCCAAAGACTAGGACATGAAGAAATAGATTCAAATTACAGGAAAAGAGATTTCACCTAAACATCAGGAAGAACTTTCTGATGGCAAGAGACTTTCAACAGTGGAATTTTCTGCCTGGGAGTGTGGTGGAGTTACTTTTTGGGAGGTTTTTAAACAGAGATTGGATGGCCATTTGCTGGGGGTACTTTGAGTGTGTGTTCTTCTTGCATGGCAGAGTGGCCTTGATGGCCATTGTGGTTTCTTCCAATCCTGTAATTCTGTGATTCTATAGGTCCATCATGCTGACCTATATTCTTGATGCCCATTCTGTCTGCTGTACCTTGGCCCCTTTTCCAAAGACGCACACATATTTTGATATTTGCAATTTTCCCACCTTTGCAAAGGTCTTGCATCCCTATCCCTAGTGAATCTGGAGGGCCAGTTGTCCATAGGTGTTGTTGTTGTTGTTATCAACTTTGGTTACAACTTTGGTTATTTCAAACTGTATTTCATCATTGGCAAAAGCCACACTCCCCCTCAAAAAAACAACTGGTCACATCCAATAAACCTGATACGAAAAAGAGTCTTTTAATGTCAAGACGTTTTTAAAAAGGATTTAATGCAGAAGTTAGTCCATTTCTCGGTTTCTTCTGAGAAATATCATATGGCATGTTTTTCAGGGAATACTGTTTGCTTGAAGGGTTATGGCAACTTTGGCATTATGCAAAATCTGGAAGGTCAATTTCTGAACAGTTTTCCCTTGAAGAAATCTATAAATATTTCTCAGCCAAATGTGTTGGGCTGCTTTCTAGAGTAAAATATTTTTATAACCTGAGACAGTCTTTCTTTTATATCATCTTTATCACTGGCAGCCAGGAGGTGGAGTTAATGCCATAGAATTTAGAGTTAAAGTTGCCCAGTTTTATCTGCAGAGGTGAAATGATGGGAATGGTTAGAGAAGCCTGTGACTGAATGCATTTTTCTTTTTCTTTTTGGCTGAGCAAGCATGTTCCCTATTAATTTGGTTAGTAGCTGTTTGGCTCATCTGGGACAAGTGTTATGAATTTGGCCTGGGCTTCTGATTCTGGGTTCAGTGTGACCCAGTTTCAGATTCTTGCTGTGGTGCCACAATATAATCTCCATAACTTCTTTATGAGAGCTCCTTTGCTCTGCACTTTCATTTACTTGACTTACTTCTTTAATGATCAACTGGAAGGACAGGAAAGAGATTCCTTTTTTAAAAAAGGGTCCTTCATGTTTCCTGTACACTTGGGGCTGATACTTAATAACACAGATTGTTAACAGATACTGATGTGGGCTTTCAGAGACAGATCAGAACGATACCTCTGTGTTGCATTGGGTCTTGGCAGTAGCTCTTGGCAGTTTGCATTCCTCGGCCATGTTGAAAATATAGCCCTAGAGTCTTTAACTTTTGGACCATTTTCTTTTTTCATAAATTGCTACAGTGTACAGGATGTCCAATGTCTACTACTTCACTATTGGCACCTGGTTCATACCATCACATTGCTCTGCAGTGAGGTCTTTCCTTTTATGGTGGATGCCAGGTAAATTTCCAAAGTGGCTGTTTTAGAACCTGAACCCTATGCTTGGTTTGAAGCAGGGATTGTGGGTGAATGTTATAAATAGTGGAGACTTAGTGCAATATTTATAAGAAAAACATCTACTACTCCTAAAGCAGAAGACAGATACCAGGAATGGGTCAGTGTGCACAGGGCTGGGGTCAATTTTTGACCCTTCACATATACACACCCATGCACCAGAAGTAATGCAGTATCACTTCAATTGGCTGTTTCTTCACCATGGTGGGGAGGGGAACTGGAGGTTGCCCAAAAATTGCTCTGAAGCTTTAAAAAATACTGAATGTGTTTGGGGACTTCAAGGGTTGCATCCACCTCTAATAGAAACCAAAGACCTGATAACTTATAATCAAAGGCTTTTGAAGGGCACTCATTTTCAAAAGAGCCCTGCTTGCAATGTACATTTCAAGCAGCTGCATCCATTGAGCCCCCTTGCAGCTGGCAAGTCTGTTAGGATGTGCTTTGGTTTCTTGCACAATTCTTGTTCTGTGTTATGGCTTTCCCAATGGTAGGGAGCCAGGCTTTCCTTCAAAAAATTGTGTCTTGAGAGATTTGGATGCCATCCTTGTTAAACTTCAAACGTTGTAACCCTGATTATTCTTCTGCTTTCTTCTTCTGACTCAGCAAATGGAGAAACAATGATGGAGGTGATAATGGAGTTTACTCTGGATAAGGGCAAAACAGAGTTTTTCAGGCTGAGTCCTAGATTATGTCAATTCAGCATATAGTGGACTGAGTTTGATTTCCTTACCTGTTCTACATTTTTTAAAAGAAACATCACACTGTGTTGTGCTTTTACATTGCAGTCCAAGGCTAGAAATGGATCTTGGTAGCAACCTCAGTGGCACTTGGGTAGTCCTGTGGTCACTAGCAATAGCAGTTACATATCTATACTGCTTATCAGTGCCAAGCAGTCCCTAAGCGGTTTACAATGCATTTAGCTAATTACCCCCAACAAGCTGGATATTCATTTTACCGACCTACAAAAAGATGGAAGACTGAGTCAACCTGGAGCCCTGCAAGATCAAACTCACAGCATTGTGGCTGCAGTACCGGCACGTAACCCCTGCGCCACCAGTTTTCTAGTTGAAATTGTCAGGGAGCTGCTTCCAGAGAGACAAGAGAACCTGTGCTTTTTATAGGTGGATCTCGGTCTCATCTTTGTACCTGGTCTATTTCTATCTCATGAGGCTGGTGGTAGCTCTGTGACACATGTTGCACCAAGGAGAACTATGCAGCTAGATCTCCAGCCCTAGACTTCAAGTTCTGGTTTAAAGAACTGAAGGAGGCCAGGCAGTATAATGCAAGAGAGGTGAAATCACAAGAGCAACACAAAAAGCTTCTCTAATTAGAATAGCTTTCAAACTGTGGTCCAAATATATACTTAGGTTGGAATAAGCTTTATTGAACTCAGTGGGCAAGCATGTATAGTGTTACCTTGTTTACTGGGGGTCCCATGAGGGACACCTAAATTAGCTAGAGCACAAGTTAGCAATGCAAGAGGCAGGGCAACACAGCAGAATCTTTTACCCAATGTCTACAGGGTCAGGCCAAGCCAAGGAGCACACCAAAGTTTAAGAATAATTGTGATATTTATTAAATACAAACAGTGTATGCAATACACGCACTCAGATAACTATAGAAAATAAAGGTTGGAGTGATATAGAGGGATTTTTGAGAGGGTTTGTTGAATTGGGTGATACGACACCTGTCCTGAAGCCCGGGTAGACCACTGCTAAGGTCGAAAGTTTCACAGTCTCAGCCAATATGACTGAGGGGAAGCCTTGCCAAGCAGAGCGGCAGCAAGATGGGATGGAACTCAGGAGCAATCCGAGGATGGTCTCGGAATCAGGGGTTTTTATAGGGAGAAATGTAACTGCAGGCTATTCCATACTTGGGGAAAACAATGAGTTTCGGGCGCGAGACAAAGCTTTGGAAAGGTCAAAATGTAACATGATTAAGTCTGAATTGACAAAGAGGTAGACAGTATGCAAATGCTCAGTGCTTGACATTTGAGTATTCAGCTTGCCAAGTTGCCTGCTTGGGGCAGGGAGTTCTTTGTGAGCAGCGTGCATACATAATGAGGGTGTTTGCAGAGAGGTCTCCTAAAGCAGCGATCTGGCTATTTCTGTCCTGCCTATATTGTGTTGGGATATTGCAGCATTTAGTGGCCGAGCCTACTTCTGTGCTTGTCCGGGGGCCTCACAAACACATGGAGAGGGATGGTGGAAGAGAGCCAGATTATTGGTATCAAAATGATATCTAGCATCCCCAAATCCGGGCTAGCAAATGCAGTAACAATAGGATTGCTCTGTTATTCACTTTGTTGCTTGCTTATATAACTAATATCTTTCTCTCTGTTGCTCAATTAATGCAGTATTTGGATTTTAAACCATATAACTGGGCCTTACATATAAGTATGTTTGACCATAAGGATGGTACCAGTGATAACAGTGTATTCTCAGTATAGGTGACTGAGTTCCTGTAACTTATCCTGCTTGTAGAAAGTATAAAGAATTGAAATCAAGCCTTCACTTCTTAAGCTAAGAACAATAACAACTCAGAAAGTTTGTTTTTTTGTTCTCTGGGTAAATTAGGAACTTGAGCATTTTGCTTTGAAGCTTGTTCAGGCTTAACTCTTCTGTGGAATCAGGAGCATTCTTTCTTCTTCTTTGCTGGATTCAACTGAAAGCCTTTCCAGTCCAGCATTTTGTTCTCATAGTGACCATCCAGATGCCTATCGGAAGCCTCAAGCAGAGATAAATGAATACCACCTTTCTGTTGGTATTCTTCACCAGTTGGTGTTCAGAGGTACAGTGTCACTTAACTTGAACATATTATGTCCTTATCCTCCATAAACTTGTCCATTTAAAGCCATTCACATTGAGTGCCATTATTATATCTTGTAGTAGCAAATTCTATAGTTTAACAAACTTCTTGGTCCACTTGCTAAACATGGCAGAATCTGCTAAGAAAGTTGTTTCATATTTGAGGCACAGCAACTGTAAAGTCATAGTTTGTGTCTGTGTCTGTCAGCTTCCCTCTATCCAAACTTGGATAGTGGACCAGAGCCTCTAACGTTGCCTGAGGGGGGAAAACAGTTGCCTATCCTGAACTCATACCAATGGTATTTTAATAATCTTTGAAAGTGTGCTAAAAGGTTGGACCAAAATACCTAGGTCATGTAATCATCCTCTCCTGTACATTTCTCAGCACAAAGGAAACATTGTCTCCAAAAATGAAAGGGTACCACACTGACTATTAAATAAAATCTGAACTCCAGAATACAACATGGGGATAGTTTTATTGAGCCAATCAGAAGGTGCAAAGAATTACATTAGCTTTCAAAGCTTTTTCATCAAGCAAAGATGTGGTTGTGTGATGTTATCAGAGACGTATGGGTTATTTTATGCTACACAGAGTGTGAGATAGACAAAAAGTTTTAAGCCCATCTCCTCCTCTCCCCAAAAAGTGAGGCAGGAGCAAAGGTGCTTCACACTGTTACCCTGAAAATCTGGGAGTCAATATGCTCCAAATGATGAGGAAAATAAGTTCATTGGAGCACAATCAATCGCAATGCGAGAGGTAGGGTAACCTAGCAAGATCTTTTACCCAATTTTTATGGGGTCAGGCTCAGTCAGAAATCACACAAACAGGTCCAATGAATGACTTTATTAAACAGTAATAGCTCGCCCTAACACAGACACGCACACACGCATCCAAGGGCTAAAAGAAATAAAGAGTGGAAATAAGATGGAGGGATTGTTGTGGGGTTCATAATCTGAGTGATACTGCACCTCTTCCTGAAGTCCTTGGTCGAGGAAGCAGCGATTGAACAGTAGCTCAGCAAAGAGACGCTGAGGGGATCGTGCAGCTATTGGGAGGGGGGACCGGTCAGTTGGTAAGACCAGGAGGCATCATACTTCTTCCTCCTCTTCTTCCCTCTCCACCTTTCTCTGTCTTGCCTAACTAGCCCAAAAATGGGGACTATTTGTAGGGAAAATTTACTTTGAAGGCAAATCCTCTCCCAGGGAAAACAAACAGGGACAGGAAAGAAAAACAACTCCACACCTGGCATTTTATCAGAAGATAACAAGGTGTCATCTAAATAGCAGGATCTTCCTCCACATTGGGGCTGCAGGGGTGAGTTTCTGGAGATCGATTTGATAAGATTTTATTGCTTCCAGTGCCCAACTTTCTGAGAATACTTTTACTCCCTTCAGGTGGACTCCTTAAAGGTTGAAAACCTTTTGTCCACCATGGGTTATCACAACATGAGGTCTCCTGTGGCTATGTGACTGGGGAGTTTACTGGTCTGACCTGGTGCATTGGATCGTACGACCGTTATTGCCTACGTATGCATCCGGGTGATCTCTCTGGTGGGTTAGATTAATTTTATATCAAAGTTGTAGACCCCGGGACAGGGCTTACCAAGGGGGCAACAACATGCTACCTACTTGTTGGAATATGCATCATTTGAAGGAAGGGTCAGCCAATGTGTAAATGTTGAGCCTGTAGTGACACACAAATAAAGAGACCAACTTTCATACTGAGGCCTTGCAGATACTTAAAAGTGGGGCCTAGTGGCAAAGGCTGCTGAGGCAGCAACACTCCTGATAGAGTGAGCCATCATCATATCTGGGAGTGGCAAACTAATGATTTCATAACAAAGTGAAATGCAGGCCTTAATCCACCTGGTCAGAGTGTAATTAGAAACCTGGTATCCCAGCATCCAAAGTTGAAATGATACAAAAAGGAGTCTGAAAGATGGAAATTCTTGATGTGTTTCAAATAGATTTTAAGTGCTCTTCATATGTTCAAGCTGTCATAACCATTCAAATATCCCTGTGGGCAGGGGCAGAAGGATGGAAGGCATAGGTCTTGCAACCTATGAAAGGTAGAATTCACCTTTGGAATGAAGGCAGGGTATAAGGACAACACAAATGCGTCTTTGTGAAAAACACACAGTTCCTGAAAGGACTCCTACTTCTGAAATATGCCTCTAGGAACAGATCCTTCCATCAGAGGTGCTTGAGAAACATGAACAGTTTGAAGGGTGACTGGGAAAGTTGTCAGAACTTTGTGAAAGTCCCCAGGTTGAGAACCCAAGAGGGGGTTTCAGAAGTGAAGTGCCCCAGGGGAAGCAGTGCATGTGGGAATGGAAAGCAAGGAATTTCTCCTGGCTCTCTTGGAGCACTGAAGAAATAGCAAAAACCTGTCTATGAATGATGATGGGATGGAAGCCCTTCTTCAGACTTTCCTGTAAGAATGGAAGCACGGAAGAAAGAGAGGGCTGTCTACATCAGCAGCAAAGGTCTCTCCATGTTGATTCATTGTTCTTGTTTGTGGAGGGCTTCTGTGAAATCAGGAGCGAATCAAAAATACTGAGATGAATATCCTTGGTGTTGCAGAGCTGCCCATTCAACATGGATGTATGAAGTTAAAGCATTTGCATGGAAGACCACTTGCTGGTTTAGGAAGTCTGGTCTGAGTGGCAACAGAAAGTATTATACCACCAGATCTAAGAGGCTTGAGAACCAAGGTCTTCAAGGCCACCTGGTGGCTACTAGGATGACCAGAGCTCCCTCTCCCAGACCTTTCACAGGAATCTGCCAATAAGAAGAAAAGGTGGAAAGGGTAGAGAATCCCAGGCAGCCAATAAATCATAAGTGAGTTGAGGTTTTCTGCTCCATGGGAAAGAAAATAGTAGAATAAATGCTCAGCCTTCCTGTTGGTTGGGAAGGCAACCTGGTCCACTAGAGGGCATCCCAGATGGGCTGAGATCTGCTGAATAACTTCTGGGTTGAGGGACTACTCTTGAATTGTCAACATCCAATCAACTCAACCAGTCTACTTGAGGATGCTCAACATGCTTTGTCCCTAGAGACCAAAGATTTTCTTCTGCTCACTCAAACAGAAGCATGGCCTCTGCCATGAAGGAGTGAGAGCAAGTAACTCTCTGACTGTTGATGTGCAACATTTTAGCCATGCTACCTGTCCTCACAAAGACAGTCGCCAGAAAATATAGGAGCAGAGGACTGGAGTGCAAGTCTGACAGCTTTAAGCTCTAGCCAGCTTATACTGTGACCTACTTCCTTTGCTGTCTACCTGTGTTGTGCAAAAGGTGACCACTGTTACCCTGATTTCTGGGTTCCCTTGGGGGACACGTCAATGTGCTCCATGTGATGGGGAATGGAAACTAGCCAGAGCACAAGCAGTAGCACTGAGAGAGGAAGGGTAACCTAGCAGGGTCTTTCTACCCAGTTTTTACAGGGTCAGGCCAAGCCAAAAACCAAACAAAAATGTCCACTAAATGATTTTATTGAATAAAAGTCTCATGCACCAACACAATCACTCACAGACACACACACCCAAGACCTATTAAGAAGTAAAAGAGAGGAAACAGGTTAGGGGAATATTGAAGGGGTGTAGCTGAAGTCCGTGGTCCTGGAAAACAGCAGAGAAGTGGGACTCAGCATGAAGCGGGTTGAGGGGATTACTCAACAGACAGAGCAACGGTCTGCTGGGATGACCAGGAGCGATCTGAAGAAATGCTCAAAAACTGGGACTATTTGTAGGGGGAAAAGTACCTGGTGGGCTAATCCTTTCCCAGGGAGAACAATGAATGTTGCAGCAAGAATGAAGCTCCACAATGGTAACTTCCTTTGCATGATGAGATTACAAGGTCAGCTGCGTTTGGTGGTGGTGTGACTTCGTGTAAATGGTCCCTGCCTGATGGGATATTTGCTCAACTTGGGGCAAACATGCTAATTCCCTCAAGTTGGTTTCTCAGGTGCTGAGGACCCTTTGTTTATTGTAGGTTTTCCCAGCTTGAGGTCTCCTGGGGCTACGTGACTGGGGTTTTTTACTGGCCTGACCTGGTTTTTTATTTTTTGACCATGACTGCCTACGTGCTCATCCAGGTGACCTCTCAGGCACATGGAATCATATTTAATATCAAAATTGTAGACCCCGGGATAGGGTTCTTTCAGTGGAGTAACAGAACAGTGGGCAACCCAGCCACTCAGACATGTGTCTGTGGTGACCTGTGCTCCACTTGATTCATGGACAGGTTTCCTTGCCAAGGACTCCTGGACATGGGAGGGATCTGGATTTTTTTGTGTCATTAGAAAGCTATTTTTTCTGGTGCAGAAGAAGCAACCACTGGAGAGGCCTTGACTGGAACCTGTCCAGAAGGTAGATTCCAGGAGATATGAGGCAGCCTTGAAGGCAAGTGAGAAACAGCAGGTCCAAGGTTTTCGAGGGGAAGCTCTGCCGGAATGACTGACTTGATTCTGAGATGTTTTTCTTTGGGGAAAAACACTGAGGCTTTTTCAGTGTTTGTTATCATGCCCAGGAGACGAATAGAGGTGTCAGGTGGCTTTTCTCTTAATTGACTAGAAACCTGTGAGCTTCCAGGGATTCAACGGTGAGTTGGAGGTCCCTTGATGTGGAATGGATCAGGAGATTTTCAAGATAGGGAAAATGTGAAATTGTTGAAATGTACTTCCAGGGCCACCATGATTTTGGTAAAGACTCTGGGAGCAGAAAAGATTCTGAAGGACAGGGCCCTGAAATGGAAACGGTTGCCCTAATAATTTAAGTGGAGACTGCCTGTAGTTGGGGTGGATCAAAATGGATAGGTAGGCTTCCTTCAAGTCCAAAAAGAGAGAAAGTCCCTGTTCGCACATTAGGCTTGAAATCTGGTGCTCTGTAACTTGCTAATCATTTACTATGGTATTGATTTGTATTTTGGACACTCAGAGCACAGTCTATAGCTCTGTGGTAGTGAGCATTTTTCACAACCTTTGAATTAAGAATTGCTTGTTCTGCTTTGTTCATATTTGTAACATCTGCTAACATCAAAAATGTCTTTGGGAAGACCCAAGATGTTGACTGGAATACGCAGACTTGGGAATGTTAGAGGTCAGATAAAATTAACACATGTATAAGTGTGATTCTGCTAATGCTGATGCATGAATTTTATTTTATGTAAGCACGAAAATGGTGTAAGGGAAGCCTGAAAGAATAAAAGAACAGGTTGCTTACCTGTAACCGTAGTTCTTCGAGTGGTCATCTGTGCCTCATACATTAGGAGCTTTCGCGCCTGCGCGGTAGCGTTTGGAAGATTCCAGAGCTCGTTAGCTTGGCGGGGAGCCCCTCCCCCACGGTCGTACTGCACATGCTCCTCCTGCAGAGCAATGGTCTCTCCTCAGTTCTGGTCCGCCGAAGAATATGGGACCTGAAAGAGGGGACGGAAGGGCGGGTGTGTATGAGGCACAGATGACCACTCGAAGAAATACATTTACAGGTAAGCAACCTGTTCTTCTTCTTTGTGGTCTCTGTGCCTCATACATTAGGAGACTGTGTAGCTCACCTGTAGGATGGTGGGTCAGGTCCCAGACCCTACAGGACAGAAGCCAGTACAGCACGGCCAAATTGAGCATCTCTCCTGGACCGGCAGTCGAGCCTGTAGTGGCGAATGAAGGTCGACGGCTGGGCCCAAGTGGCCACACGGCACAGTTCCGGTAGGTCGACCCCTCGCAAGAGGGCCACAGACGTGGCCACAGCCCTGGTGGAGTGGGCCCGAAGGAGGTCTGGTGGAGGCTTCTTGGCCAGTTGGTAGGCCAAGTGGATGCTCTGTGCAACCCATTTGGAGAGGCGTTGAGAGGATACCTTGTGGCCTCTTCTATGCTTGCCGTAGCAGACGAATAGATGTGGTGTCTGTTGATAGGCTGCAGTCCTGTCTGTGTAGAAAGCGAGAGCCCGACGGATGTCCAGGGAGTGAAGGGCACGCTCCAGTGGCGAGGTCGGCTTGAGGTAAAAAGCTGGGAGCACGATGTCCTGGCTCAGGTGGAAGGTGGACACCACCTTCAGCAGGAAGGAGACGTCAGGCCAGAGGATCACCTTGTCACGATGGAAGACCAGGTAGGGGTCGTCGCAGCGCAGCGCCGCCAGCTCTCCCACCCACCTGGCCGAGGTGATCGCCACTAGGAATGCCGTCTTCGTTGCCAGCAATTTGTCGTCCGTTGTCGCCATGGGCTCGAAGGGCGGCTTCGTCAGCTGCGACAGCACCAACGATAGCGACCACGACGGTAGCGGGGGCAATACCGGCGGGTAGAGGTGTTGCAGGCCCTTCAAGAACCGCTTGACGGTATCGTCCCTGAAGAACGCAGCGGAGGGGGATCGCGGCGGCTGATACGCCACAATCGCGGCGAGGTAGACCTTGATCGACGGGAAAGCGAGGCCCTGCTGCCATAGGTGGAGGAGGAAGTGGAAGACGTTGGAGGTTCTGGATCTGGAACGCGTCGCCGATGGAGTGGTGATCGTGGCCGGCCCTGGAGCAGAAGCGTTGGCACTTCGCGTTCTGGCTGGTCGCGAAGAGGTCAATGGTAGGGTCGCCCCATCGGTGCCGGAGCATCTGGAAAGCGTCGTCGGCCAGGGACCACTCATGGTAGGAGGAGGTGTCCCTGCTGAGGGCATCCACCGTGGTGTTCTCCTGCCCCACCAGGTGAACCGCCAGTGGGTGTATCCTCAGCGAGACGCACCAGTTCCAGAGGGCGAGCGCGATGGACAGGAGCATGGTGGAGTGGGTCCCCCCTTGCCTGTTCACGTAGCAGACCGCCGTCGTGTTGTCGGTGAGAATCAGCACCGAGCGGCCCGCTACGAGGTGACGGAATGCCATCAGGGCCTTGTGGATGGCTAGAAGTTCGAGGGCGTTGATATGGAGGGACGTCTCGCTGTCCATCCACATACCCCTGACTCGGAGATCGCCGGCATGCGCCCCCCAGCTGAGGAGAGACGCATCCGTCGTTATCGTGACCGATGGTCTGGGTTCGCGGAACGGCATTCCCGACATCAGATTTCAGTGGGACTGCCACCACAGGAGGGACTGCCGTATCTGTGGGGGGATGTGGTACCGATGGGACTGTTCGTCTCAGTGTGGGTCGAAGGCCCTGACGAACCAGTGCTGCAGGGGGCGCGTGCGTAGCCTGGAGAGGTAGGTGACGGCCGTGGTCGCCGCCATGTAGCCGAGCAGCTGCTGCAGCGTCCTGACTGATACCATCGGAGCCTGGAAAGCCACCCGCGCCGCCCAGGCAAGTGTCTGCGCCCTGTCGCTCGGTAAGTAGGCCCTTGCCAACACCGTGTCGAGGGTTGCCCCGATGAAGTCGAGGAGCTGGGTGGGTTCGAGGTGGGACTTCTTGGGGTTGACCTTGAGTCTGAGCCGAGTAAGCCACGTGAAGGTGAGGTGGATGTCTTTGTAGAGTTTGTTCTTGCAAGACGCCACCAGTAGCCAGTCGTTGAGGTAGGGGTAGACCGAGACGTCTCTCATCTGCAGGAAGGAGACGACAGGGGCCATGTACTTCGTGAACACATGGGGTGCGGTGGAAAGACCAAACAGCAAGACCCGGTACTGGTAGCTGATACCGTCGATCGCGAAGCGCAGGTACCGCCTGTGCTGGGGGCAGATCGAGATGTGGAAGTAGGCGTCCTTGAGGTCTATGGATGCCAGCCAGTCTCCTTGACGGAGGAAGGGGAGGATCGACAGCAGCGTGACCATCTTGAACCTCTTGGGGGGGATATACTCGTTCACGCCCCGGAGGTCTAGGATGGGGCGTAGGGACCCATCTGCCTTTGGTACGGTGAAGTACGAGTAGAAGCCGGTGGTCCTGGCTGAAGGCGGGAGCCTCTCGATCGCTCCTTTGTCGAGAAGGGACTGGATCTCCTCCAGCAGAGCCAAAGTGGCTGGAGTGGAATAGTAGATGCCCCGTGGTGGAATATCCTGGAATTCGATGGCGTACCCCAGGCGGACAATGGTAAGTACCCAGGAGTCCGTAGTGATTTTGCGCCATCGGTCGAGGTGTCTGGCTAGGTTCGGGTGGTGGATGAGGTCTGCTGGAGGGGCGAAGGACGGCATAGGTGGTGCCCTGCGGGCGCCATCAAAAGCGGGCCTTCCCTCCGGAGGAAGGCTTCTTCGATGAGGGGGGCTGTCGTCGATGGAGCCTCCGTGCGGCAGAAGACGTCGATGGTCTCGAGACGGTCGAGCGTGGAGACCGTGGCTGGTACGCTGAGGACGAGGAGGACCTCCGCCATGACGACCGCAACTGGAAGGACCGGCGAGACTGGGAGGGCTGGTTTATTCCTATTTTTCTCGCCATCAATCAGGTCTTGACCAGGTGGTCCATGGCTTCATCTGTGGAGGTATGGAAGAGGCCTTTGCCGTCGAAGGGGAGGTCTTCTATCCTTCGACGGCTATCCTCCTGGAGGCCAGAGGATCGGAGCCACGCGTGGCGTCGAAGGGCTACGGCCCCGACCATCACCCTCGAGGTGGCCTCCATGGCATGCCTTGAGGTCGCCAGTTGCTGGATAGCCACCGCCACAGCCTCCCCGAAGATCTGTGTGGCCGACGCGTGCGACTCTTCAGGCAAGTCAGCCAGGAGAGGGGCCAGGCAGTTGAAGAGGTTCCGATGGTACGCCGCGAGGCAGGCCGTGGTGTTGACCATCCTGGATACCAGGGACGCGGCCAAATAGAACCTCCGACCAAACCCGTCCAGGTTTCGGCCTTCGTGGACCGGCGGGGTGGTGTGGGCCCTATTGCCACCCCGTGTTTGGGCCGACTCCACCATGACAGAGTTCGGCACAGGGTGGTTAAAAAGGAACTCCGCCCCCTCTCTCTGGGTCCGGTACAGGTGTTCGAGCCTATGCGGAATAGGCTGCGCGGTCGCCGGCTTTGCCCATGGCTGTTTCAGCGCCTCCGCCAAGGTTGGCAGGAGAGCGGTGCGGCTGACGGTGGGCGGGTCTCCAAGTATGGAAGACCGGGTCCTGTGCTTGCAGGGTGGGCTCCGCCACCTTGGGGCCGAGGGCCGTGGCCATTCTTAGGAGGATGGCAGAAGACTGGCGCGCATCCTCTGGTGCCGATTCCAGGGCTGGCTTTCCGAAGCCCAGTGGCGGCGACTCATGACAGGAAGGCGTGGACTCTGCGGAGTCGGAGTCCGTCCCGAAGGACTCTTCCGACGGAGATGGTGAGCATCTCACGGCCTTTTCCTTCGGGCGTGACAGCGGAACCAGGGAGGCCATGTGGGCCGTGGGCTGCGTCGATGGAGGGGCGGCCGGCGTGATGGTCGGGGCTGGCGTGATCTCCGGAGGCAGCACCGACGGTCGGGGCGAGGTGACACCTGCATGGTAGACATGCTGGTCATTCCCGCCTGCGCCAGAGTGGGCTGCGTCGATGGAGGGGCGGCTGGCGTGATGGTCGGGGCCGGCGTGATCTCCGGAGGCAGCACCGACGGTTGGGGGCGAGGTGACATCTGCATGGTAGACGTGCCGGTCAGTCCCGCCTGTGGCGGAGTGGCCTGTGGTGTTGGCCTGGTTGTTGTGGCCATTGTCCGCGGAGGTGGTGAGGCGGCCCTGTAGCGGGGTGAGGGTTCCCGGGACCTGTGGAAGCTCGGGGACCCGCACGCGGGGAGTGCTCGTAGCAGGAGTACCGACGCTCCCGCGGTGGCGAGTGAGAGCGGGGTTGTGGAGACCAGTACCTGGGATCCGGGTGATATCGGTCCCTGTAGGAGGGCGAGTACGAATAGTAGGAGCCCGGGGGCTCATGCCATCCCTGTTCCAGCGCGTATCTCCCCAGGTAGGAGGGGGAGTGAGCGCTCTCGCCCACATGCACGCTCTCCAGGCGCATCTCCCGATACCGCAGGGATGGAGGCCTGGCCTGGTGGCCCAGGGACCGGGATTCGCCATGCCGGGGAGATGGCTGTCTCCGGGTTGAGGCCTCTCCCTGGCGTTCCGCCGGTGATGGGAGGTGGCTCGGTGGGACAGTCTCCACCAGCAGCTTCGGGGGCTGGGAGGGCGCGTCCTGAGCGGGCTGCTCGTCGTCGGAGAGTTCCAGGACCTCCTGTACCTTCAGCCCGACCCTTCAGTGGGCTGGGTAGGCGGCGGAGTTGGGGGTCGGGCAGTTTCCACCGGGGAATGCCGCTTTTCCTTCTTCTTCTTCTTCTTTTTCTCCCTTGTTACCTCCTCGGTAGCGGGGCGCTTCTTCTGGGCCGAAGTTAGTGGTTTCGAGGAGGAGGAGGCCGCGGGGTCGTCACGCGGTCGACTTGCTGAGATCTTCGGGATCCTCGGTAGCTTCAACACCGGTACCGGTGGTCCCCGTCGGTGAAGAGGAGGAAGGCGAAGCGTGGCGCTTCTCCATCGAAGCTGTCTCGGTCTTTTGAGCACGGAGGGACAGTTCCCAACAATAGGACTTCAACCTCGCTGCCCGGTTGCAAAATGTTTGGTGGGTGAATTCCCTACACGTGGGGCAAGTCTGGACATTGTGTCCCTCACCCAAACAAAAAAGGCAGTTCGCTTGTCGGTCAGACAGAGCGACCTTCCTTCCACAGGAGGCGCAAGCCTTAAACAGCGCCTTAAACAGCGCCGACATAAAATGCGGGGCGAAGGGTGAGGAGAAGGGGAGAGTCCGAAGACGCCGAGCCGAGCTGAAAACCAAGCGGAGAAAACAGCCGAAAAAACGGGTCAAAAAACCAAGAAAAACGTACCGGAAATAGATGGAAGTCTGTAAGGGAGGGTCCGGTAAAGCAGTCCGAGGTCAAGCCAAAAAATCCAAACGAAGCAAAAAGAGAAGCACAAGCCAACGAGAGGAACCTTCTGTACACTGAGGCGGACAAGAAAGAACTGAGGAGAGACCATTGCTCGGCGGGAGGAGCATGCGCAGTACGACCGTGGGGGAGGGGCTCCCCGCCAAGCTAACGAGCTCTGGAATCTTCCGAACGCTACCGCGCAGGCGCGAAAGCTCCTAATGTATGAGGCACAGAGACCACGAAGAAGAATCATCCTTCCCTATCACTAGTGTTAGTAGGCAATACTGAACAGTTTTGATACTCAGAGGGATCCTCTGTCTAAAGTTGTTGTGTTGTTTTTCATTCCTTTCTTTCTTCCTATGTTTGGGGGTTCAGTTCAGCTCCATGTGCACCTGGGGATACGATGAGGTGTGGTTTGTTTACCCATTCTAACAAGGATGCTTGGCTCCTGGCCTGGCAGTATTAGCAAAACCCACACAGCTTAACCTGTAGGAAGGAGAAATAGAGCACACTTTGGCTATTGCAACATTGTAACCAGGGGCAATTATGAACAACAACAATGTATTGAATATGAACTACAATTTGTCTCCGAGAGTAAGATCAAAGGCTTCAAAGTGTCCAGGTAATGCTGGAGGGCATCTGGCAAGGTAGGGGGAAAGATCAGAGGGAAGAAGTGTGACATCTTAGTGTGAAGACAATGTAAGAACAATCAGAAGGGCAGAGCTAAAACATAGAAGCAATTTAGTTTCCTAGGGTGAAGCACGTAAACATTTGAGCAGCCTGGGGTTATAGTGGGGTGATCTGACATTTATGGTTCTCACCAATAAAAAATTTTATGCCTAAATGTGTATGTTCTGTTGTTTCCCGATGTACCTAGCAACTTAAGCTGCTGTGTTACTTGCTTTATCGCAATAAATGATGCTGCTGTTTTACCCTGTTTTTGGGGATCCCAGGAGGGACCCCAAATAACCAAACACAAACACAAATTTGGGGGAAAATTAGATGGAGAAACTCACTAAAGCTAGCGAGAGGCAGGGTAACGTAGCAGGATCTTGCAAACCAGCGTCTACGGGGTCAGGTCAGTCAAGCAGTCAGACATTTTTAAAAATAGCAAAAATGATGATTTATTAAAAACAAACAAACAGTAAAGA
The DNA here is from genome assembly GCA_948474755.1 of Ctenosaura bakeri. Taxonomy (NCBI): domain Eukaryota; kingdom Metazoa; phylum Chordata; class Lepidosauria; order Squamata; family Iguanidae; genus Ctenosaura; species Ctenosaura bakeri. The sequence continues at coordinate 139,909 of CAOLHI010005084.1, forward strand.
CACCACAATCACACAGCTAATGGAAGAACTGGAAATAAGGTTTTGGGGGGGGAAATGGGTGATACAACACCTTTCTCCTAGTCCTGAAGAAGCTTGAAGATGGGGGGGAAGAAAGCTCAGTATGATACGCTGGGGGGAGCTCACCAGACAATGTGGCAGCAAGGCGGGAGGGAAGTCCGGAGCGATCCAAACAGGGCAAGTGATCCAGGTGGTCTGGGAAATTTGGGGGGGGTTTTTATATAGGGTGAATTGTGACTGCGGGGATGCCATACTCGGTGAAAAATCCCAGTTTGGAGCGGGACAAACCCTTTGGGAAAAGGTCAAGTGTAACATGATCGGCTTAGCGCTGAATCAACAATAGTGTAGCCAGTATGCAAATATACAGTACTTAGTCCGGCATTGTAAGACTATCGGCTTAGAGCCGGGCGCCTTTGTTAGTGTTGCGCGTAAGCAAAAGGGTGCTTGCAGAAGAGGTCCCTGAAGCAACGGAGTGGCTCTGTTCTGCCTGCCTAGGTGGAGAATGGAATGTCCAACAATTACCGGCCGCGCCTGTGTACGTGCTTGTCCGGAGGCCTCGAAAACACGTGGAGTGGGGTGGCAGAGGAAGGCTAGTGGGTTTTGATTTTAAAAAAGAGATATCTAGTGCTATCACCGGGTAGGCCTGGGTCGAAAGAATTTCCCTCCCCCGGGAAAAGGGGCGGTTTTGGGGAACAATGGGAACATTTTCCAATTAAACATTAAAAACCAAATTTAGCGCCGAATGGAGGTCTAAAATTTTCCCGGGTTTTGTATTCCTCCCAAGTGGGGGGGGCTTTTTGCAACATTCCTATCTAGTAAAAAAGCCCTTATCTAACAAAATCCTAAACCTAACCACATTCATACAGACAAACATAAAATTAACAATGGCAATGACAATTGAAGCAATATCAATGGGAATTAGCAGTAAATAGCAATGAATGGTGAGCAATGAAAAAAAAAAAACCCCCGCCAATGGAGAAAGGCAGAACAGCAATGCGAAAATGGAAATAAGCAATGGAAAAATGGAAATAAGCAATGGCAAAATGAAATAATCAATGAAATACTGTAAATCCAATGCAGGGTCTGGCAATGGAAGGAATTCAAGAAGCAATCCGTTCTGTGTGGATACTGGAATAGAGTTCAGCCCAAAGGGGAGGAGAGGTGTAAGCAAAAGTCTCTGCACACCCCCTCCCCCGGGAACAGGAAAAGTCTGGTGACTGGAGCAAACAGCAAAATAAGTCCAAGTTGGGCTGGAGCGATAGCAAAATGTCCAAGTCTGCTGTCAAGCTAGCCAGGGCATGCTAGCTCTTTGCAGAATGGGGCTTGCAGAGCAGCAAGCAGAGCAGTAATCCAAGTGGCAAAAGTCTTTTGCAATCCAGGATAGCAGCAAAGCAGTTCATAAAGCCGGGGGAAACCGGCTGGTTTGCCTCGTCTGGGTCCCCAACTGTGGTAACAGGAAAAAGTCGTTGTCTTGGGTTGGCCCCTCGACTGGAACAGTGAGTTTTGGGCACACTCCCACGGTGCTCGGGGGTGGTGGACGAGCCCGGGGGGTAGCCTCGGTTCTCTGGAACCTCAACCTATAGCTTATGAAGGAAAACTGACACAGGTTATAGCCAATGTATACAATAAATGAAAATTAGAGGCACAGAGCCTGCGGGGGAGCTCAGTTCGAATCATGGAAATTGTGGAAGATGGGAACCTCAATGGGGTTTTAACAGAATGCCAGGCAAAGTTGATAACATGGCGGCAAAGGGGGGTGACTGCCTCAGACCTTGGTCACTGTAAGGGGTAGAGTGGTCTACCACACCTCAGTAGAGGGGGCCTCCATGCGAGAGGTACCATCTCGGGTGGACCGGGCCTGCAAAGCTCTGGGACCCAATGGACAACCTGAGGCTGGGCATGGAACAAATATCCTGATGGAATATGAGGATGCAGTTAATGCAATCCTTTGTATTTTGTTGCCCATGCCACCAGGGAGCACTCTGTCGTGGAACGGGCCTGCAAAGCTCGGGGATGAGATGGATAAACCAGGGGCGCTCTGTTTTGGACAACTACACATAAGTGCCCCTGCAAAACCCCTTTGAAAGGGGTTTTGGTACCCACTCACTCTGTTGAATTGGGTTGGACTCGGCCTCGGTTGGACTAGGTTAGACTCTGGCCTTCGCCTGGGGGCCCAGGGCTCCCAAAATGGTAAAAAAGAAAAACTTAACCAAAACAAAGACAAGTGAGTGTATGCTTGCTGGTTGCCAGAGCGGATGCTGACTCCCCCGGGGAGATTATCCCAGATGGTGGGGCCTACGTATGAAAAGTTTGATCAACATATGCAGATTGGGCACAATGCACCGGGGCCGGGCGTCTTGCCAATTGTATGGGTCTCCTGCCCTTATGGGGTGTCAGAGGCACAATCTAAATTCAGAAACACAAGGCCGAATTAAGTGGAGAGTGGAATAGCGGCTCGGACTGTTCTCACCCTAAAAATTTAGGCTCGCAGAAAGAACAAGGAGAAAAGTTTCGGGAAAGGGGCAGGATTTATTCTGGGTGGTAGCCCGGGAATTCCAGAGTCAGACCTGGTTCCGCTGAGAGGGAGACCCCCTTGTCTCGCCCTTTGTCCCAGGACGCCATTGCACAAGACCATCCCTCAGTGTGAGAGATGGCAGGCGTCCCACTCTGACTCACATTCCTTCCTCAGGGGCCCGGGCTACTCAGTAGGCCCGATCTACCTCAGAGGTTACAGGGAGCCCTTTGGGGTTTAGCCAGCCCATTGGTTCCTGCCAACAACAGTAAAAGACAGAACTTAACCAACAAAACTACACAGCAAAGCAAACAAAACTACCTACAAGGCGCAACTATTTACAGCTACGGGGAAAACCGGGGGGGGGTCCCCACTCCACCTCCGCTCCACAGACAGTGGTTTTTTAACCATTGTTGAACGCCTCGTAGTTTAACAAACGTCTCCGACAAGTCAATTTCTGGAACCCTCCCTGTAATTTAAAGACACTTGAGGGGCAATTACAGTAACAGGAGCCTTCCCGGTGCGCTCCTCAAGCGGTTCAGAGTCTGCAATTCCCTTTGGGTCAACTGGCTGGCCCTTCCACTCCTTAAGCTGCGAGACATCGAAGAACTTGAGCCAGTCTCCTTTCTTCCTTGGAATTCTCACTTGGTAAACAGCGGGGAAAATCCGCTTCACAATGGGGACGGGGCTGACCCACTTGACAGTGAGGGAATGTTTGTCCTTATAGAAATTGTCCTTCCTCCCACTGGCAGGGGCAGTGGACCCATCCCAACCTTTTGTCCACTTTCTGCAGGTTTTTCCCAACTGGGCTGCGACCTGCCGGTGAACTTGCCCAAGATGGCTGACTAGATTTCGGGACCCACCCTTGTTGAAAACTACCAGTTCTAACTCGGAGGGGAGGCTTGTTTTTACCCAAAAATTCTTGGGGCAGCATCATCTTCCACCCTGTCATAACCATATGCAGTGGGACCCCCACCGTTTTTTCAAAAGGCCTTTAAAGATGATGGGCAGCTTTGTGTCCCAGTCTTTACCGGAGGAACGTCCATTTTCCAAAGGGCCCCTTCAGGGAGCGGTTCGTCCCCCGACCTGTCCTGAGCTCTGAGGGTGGTGGGCGATATGGAAGCTCGGGCCCAATGCCCAGTGCCTTGCACAACTCTTGGGTAACCTCACCGGTGAAGTGTAGCCCTAAGTCAGAGTCAAGGTCACGGGGACACTCCCCACCTCGCCCAGACATTATTAAAGAGCAAGCACACTGCCATGCTTGCAGTGTTATCTCACAAGGCCTCAATCCACTTACTAAATGGATTGATGACTGCTAGAATACTTATTCCCACGCGGGGTCGTGGGTAGCGGACCTATGAAATCTATTTGGATGCGTGACCAGGGACCCTCAAGGGCGTTGGTGCTGGATGGGTGCCTTGGGGCTGATGAGGTCAGCATTGACCATGGCACAAGCTAAACAGTTGTCCACCCACTGGTCAACATCCTGTTTAACTCGCAGCCACCACCCAGTTTCCTGAACCCAGTCCAGAGTCACACCACGCCCTCGGTGTCCCTGCTCATGCACAAACTGGATGTCACTGCGGAGGTCCTTGGGTACAATCCAGTGGTGCTGGCCACTGGGGGAAATACCCCAATACACTCCGCCCAGCTGGGAGATCTTGAGCTGGCCAGACTCGTTCGAGCCTTTCCTGGCCAATTCCAAAATCTCTGAGTCACCTTTCTGTAGTACTCCTAAATCAAACATGAGTGGAACTAACTGCTCCTTTGGATTAACGTTAATGGTGGCGATGGGAGCCCCATCGTCCTGCAAGGCTGCATCATGTGCTATGGTGTCTGCCCTGGTGTTCCAAATACAGGCAGCCGTACCCTTTTTCGGGTGGTCCCCCTCCCACTAGGTACCCATGTAGGTGCGACCCTTTCCTAAATTTTGGGGGCTGCAAAGGACCCATTTCTCTAGATGGGCTATGGGTTTCCCCATCAGCTGTTTTAAGATCGTTTTGTAGCCAGATTGGTAACCAGACGGCCTTAGCCATCCAGTGGGAAAATCGAAAGAGGCCCGGGGGGGCAGTCAAGCAGCTGATGCTCCAAAATAGCTTTCAGAGCCTCTCCCCCTCTGCCGCTTGGCTAGAGTGTGGCTGGGCTTTCCCCTGTAGGGTGAAGGAATTCGTGACACAGATTGCACAGATTGCACATACTGTCCACGTGTATGGATGACCCGTCACAGAACCAACAAACAAAGCCCTGTAACTAGCTTCCTCAAGGGAGGCTCCCCATTCCACTGGCCAGTCACTAGTGTTCAAGGGTGGTAAAGGGCACTCATGCGTGGCTCCGGTCACAACTAGACCATATGGAGCTGATGGGTCCTGCAGCTGCTTCTAAAAACCCACCCCAGGGTGACCCCCAAGGAGATGGTCCTTTTGGAAACCTGGCTTTAGACACCTGGACATTCTGGACCTTCCCCTAAAGGATGTACTTAAGTGGTGTGTGTGGGGGTCTGGAAAATCAAGGGCACCTCCAATCATGAACTCCCAATGTGTTAGAGCCCAGATAAGAGCAGACGGGGGTTTTTTCCCCGGGAAGGACTAAATTTGGTTCGTGTTGATCCAGATTTCTGGAGGCATAAGCTATCACACAATGAGTGCCATTCTGTTGTTGTGATAGGACCGCTCCTATACTCTTGTCAGAGGTGGCTAACGGAATAAGGAACGGTTTGACCATGTTTGGGTGCACCAGAGCGGGCGCTTTCATCAAATCCTCTTTAAGCTGTGCAAACACCTGCTGTTGTGCTGGTCCCCCGTTCCACTTGGGATTTTCTTTTGTAGGGCGTACAGAGGCTTCACCTTGGCAGTGAAAAAAACTCGATAAAAAACCATAGAAAAGTTGAAAGTTTTCCCAGTAGGGAGCGGGGAAAGGGGAAAGCATGTCTGTGGGGGCTGGCAACCCTTTAGATACCCCTACCCGCTCCGCATCGGGAGTGCGACCATCAGTGCCTAGACAAAGACCTAGGTATTTCACCTCAGTGGACACCAACTGGGCCTTTTCCCCATTGGCCTTAAAGCCAGTGTTTTCAGATGATCCCCAGCACCTCCTGAGTAATTTACCGGGCCCCGGGGTTGGAATGGGCCAAAATGTCGTCCACATAGGATAAAAATGTGGGACCTTGAAGCTGGCTGCAGCTTGTTCCACACTTAAACCACACGTGCGTGGGGGGTGTTGGGCCCAGAAGGAAGCCCCGGGGCGTGCGTTTAAACAATCCTTTTGGGCCCCTGAACGTGAAGGCAAATTTATACCAACACGCCCGTGGAATGGAATGAAATGAAAAGCGTTTGCCAAGTCAATGACGTTGTAATATTTAGCTCCTGCTGCAATGGCAGACAGGATTTCATTGTATTTTGCCACGACTGGGCCAAAAGGGGTCACAGAAATTTTAAAACCCTGAAATCTACAGTCATCCTCCACATTTTTCCATCTGATTTTAGGACTGGCCATAAAGGTGCATTACAAATTGATTGCATAGGGGTTATTATTCCCCCTGGAGGAGCCCCTTCATGATTTTCCCTATGCCTTCTTCGGCTTCAGTTGGGTTATCTGTACTGTTTTTGAGGCAGGGGATCTCGGCCCTCTATCAGGACACAAGCCTCCTTTACAGTCCCACACTTGATTTTTTCCCTTTTAAACTAAACCTCCGGGAAAGCCTTCACCCAAGGGTCACTAGTTAAACAACGTACGGGGGCAGGAGCCTTAATTTGGGAAACGGTGCACGGCCGAAATGTCCTCTTTATTCCTGGTCTTTAATTTTCCCCCAAACCCATTCACGTAATCAACAGTGAGCTTGTTTGCCCGCAGGAAGCCAATGCCAAAGAGGCCATCATCCTCACCGCAGTTCTCGCAAGCCCAAAAAACCAAAACCCGGGAAAGTTTCTTTTTGGACATCGGAATGTCCTTCCAAACTTGGGCAAGGTGACCCCCCCACCATATCCAGAAAGCTGGACACATTCGGGCATGGGTTCACCATGTCTAACCAAATTTGGGGGGCAGCACGTTCAGTGCCGCACCAAAACCACTAGAAGGGTGGCAGGAGCTTTTCCCCCCTCAGTCCCTCTGCCTCCTTTCACGCAGAACCTTCCCCACTTGTCTGGCCACAGCTTGGCCACAATGTTGCAGGGAAGCTTCCTGGACTGAGGGCACCCCTATTCCTGAAAATCCAAAGTTGGGTAGTATCCAGCCAAAGGGGGGGGTCGTTCATCACGGCCTGGGAACCAAATGTTTACCACCCGCAGAAAGCTGCATGTCCAGAGCTTCCAAAACCTCTGACATGGGCTGTTTGTCGAATTGGCTCATGTCCAACCCAAACTTACGTAACATGCCCCAGATCCTGACTCTGTCCGAGGAGTACGCCTGGGCCGTGGGGTTGTACCTGCCAGACATCTCCTTGGGGGGGGCCAGATTCAGAGGGCTGTTTGGGGGGGAGTGGGCTGCTATGGGGGAAACCCCCCCCGCCCGGGGTGATGGGGGGGGTCTCTCCCTTGCCACTGCCTGTATTGTCTGGGGGGCTGAGCGCGAGTTCCAATTCCCACGTGGAATGGAATTTGGGGACAGTTTTCCTAAGTTGGGAATGGGGCCCATAGTTGGAGGGGGGTTACCGCCGAATGGGTTCCCAGTTCCCTGCATCTCTTTCTCTGGGCTTTAATGGGGGGTTGGAGGGAGCCAGCCTCTCGTAACAGGTCAGCGACCTGACGGAGGTTGCTCCCAAAATCCTCCCAAACTGTCGTGGCTGGATCCACCAGACCGAAGGCCATCTTCGTTTTGTGGTTCAAGCCTCCTATAAAGCTTTAAATTCCCCGGATTGAAATGGTACCCGCCGGCGGGCAGGGGAACCTTCTCGGCCAGAATGGCAAGCAGCTGCTTCCGTGCCACGTAAGCCTCAGGGTTCTCACGGGAAAACCCCGCTGCTCCATGACATAGAGCATGCTAGCACCCGTCCCGGCCCCAAAAGGGTCTTCACTACCTCTCTCATCCAGTTGTGCGCCTCGAGGAAAGGCCTCAAACCGCCACGGCCAACTCAAGAGAGGGAAACTAGATGGGGACATGCAAAGCTGGGCCAACTGGTCAGGGGCCTGCCCATTGGCTGTCGGGTGAGAAAGGATACCGCGTCCAGCCACATGATGCCGGTGGACCGAATTTAGGGGACCCAATTGGTCCACAATGGCCTTAGCCTCAGTGGCATGAGGGGACCCTAGTCTCTGTGACTTGTGTCTCCTGCACCTCTGCCCTTTCAAAACTACCTTCTCCTGCGGGGACGGTCCTGCGGGGTCATGGACCCCGTCTCTAAAAGGGTGGACTGGGACCTTAGGCTACTCCCGTTCCCAAATGGGGGGGGGAAGCCAGGGCTTCCTCCGGTGGGCCTCCCCAGAAAAATCCTGAGTAAATGAGGGGAGCAGCTCCGGGCACACAGCCAAAATCAGGGCCTCGCATGTTTGGAGCTGGCTCTCCAATGAGGGTTTGCTTATGGCAAGCCGCATGACTAACAGCCTCGTGCTGCTCCTTAACTTGCCCAACCATGAACTTGGCCATTGCTCGGGCATGATCCAGCTCAGCCTCTAAGGCATGGGCTTTGTCTTCCCAAGTTTGGGCCACTAGGGAAAGATCACTGAGCTTCTGTGAGGAGGCCTGCGCGACAGATGTAAAAGTTACCTTGTCTGCCCGCAGCGCCTCAATCTCGGCCCAAGCCCGGGGTTTTTCCCTTTTCCATTTCTGCTAGCTTCCCCCGGGTCTCAACTAGGGCACTACTAGCGTCTCTGGCCGCAAGACAAAGTCCCCAAGCGGCCAACGCATCCTTCAATGGCCCAAATGGGTTCTTTGATTTACACGTCAGGGCGTATACTTCACGGAGTGAGGTAAAGGGATCAGCCAACTGAAAGACAGCGTCCTTCCAGGGGCATTTCCCCTTACTCAAAACAAATCTCTCTAATTTTCCTCGGACCTCCCCCCCTCATACATGAGGTCCTTAATAACAACGGGGCTCTCCTTGCCATCTTCCTACAAGACACAGCTAAACTCACTAACACAAACACGGGACCAGGAACTGGAGTGATGGGTAGGGCCACCTAGACCCCCTGGGGGGGGATTCGGGGGGACAACTCTCTGGAACTACTCTAGGAAAAGGGGCAGGGAAACCCATCTCTAGCCTGCCCAAACAAAGTCACTCTGGTACACCCAGGACTGGTTTTGCACCTCGACAGCACTGGAGACGAGAGGACAAGGAAACAGTTGATGGACGGGAAGGTCACCTAGACCCAGGGAACCCTCAAGAGTACCCGCCTTTCCTGAAGGGGGGTGACGAACACTAAGGAACTTATTACGCCACCTGGCCAAGCAGCAGGGAAAAAAGGGGCAAGGAACCAAAACCAAACCATCCCTAACAGTTTTTCGGGTGAGGGGCACCTTCCTAAAACCTCGAGACAAACCTTTTAAAACCCTAAACCAGGTCAGGGTTCCACCCGCACTTATAGCAAAGTTGGGATGCAGCTGAGAACTGAGAAGCCGGGACGACCCACGCCTTCTCCAACTTTAACAAACCAAAAATTCAAGGGGGGGGGAAAGGAAGAAGTGCAAGGGGGGTTGCTCCTTCTGTACTTTTCGTGTGCCTTGTTACTAGAGTGTTGTATGCGTGTAGACTGTTCCTAAAGTGCTTTGGCCTAAAACATGTAGTCCCAGCCCATGATAGACCCAAGGTGGGGAGGTGATTCCCAGGACAAGACAAAGAGAGGGGGGAAAAATTTTTACCCAAAAGAGTTACTTCACACGCACAGAAGTCATGCACAAACTTGCCTGCCTACCCCCGTTCTAAAGCAATTCAATTGACCGTTCCCTAGGTCGGTACCGCCCCATTTGAGGAGCTTCGTGATCCTTTTCAAATTAGGGGTATCAGGGTTGCCCGGTTGCTCCACCACTCTTTTTACCTTGTTTTCTGGGGATCCCAGGAGGGACGCCCAAATAACCAAACACAAACACAAAGTTGGGGAAATTAGCTGGAGCACTCACTAAAGCTAGCGAGAGGCAGGGTAACGTAGCAGGATCTTGCAAACCAGTGTCTACAGGGTCAGGTCAGTCAAGCAGTCAGACAGTTTTAAAATAGCAAAAATGATGTTTTACTAAAAGACAAAAAAATAAAAGACAACAATCACACAGCTAATGGAAGAACTGGAAATAAGGATTTTGGGGGGGAAAAGGGTGATATGACAACCCTTTTTCCTAGTCCCGAAGAAGCTTGAAGATGGTGGGGGGGAAAGCTCAGTGCGATACGCTGAGGGGAGCTCACCAGACAATGTGGCAGCAAGGCGGGATGGAAGTCCGGAGCGACCCCAAAAGGGAAGTGATCCGAGGTGGTCTCGGAATTGGGGGGGTTTATATAGGGTTGATTGTGACTGCAGGCCATGCCATACTCGGTGAGAACAATGTGAGTTCAGAGCGGGACAAAGCCTTGGAAAAAGGGCGAGTTTAACATGATCGGCTTAGCGCTGAATAAAATAGTGAGCCAGTATGGAAACCCCAGTACTTAATCCAGCATTGTAAGACTATCGGCTCAGAGCCGGGTGCCTTTGTTAGGTTGCGCTTAAGCAAAAGGGTGTTTGCAGAAGAGGTCCCTAAGCAACGGAGTGGCTCTGTTCTGCCTGCCTAGGTGGAGAATGGAATGTCCAAAATTATCAGCCGCGCCTGTGTACGTGCTTGCCCAGAGGCCTCGCAAACACGTGGAGCGGGGTGGCAGAGGAAGGCCGAAAGGGGTTTGAACCCCCAAATTAGGGCATTACCGGGAGGCCTGGGCTGAAGTAACAGCTGAATTTTTGAGTGTTTTTTTGAGGAAGCAAGTTAACCAGCAGATGACAGTCTCCCTGTTGGAGGAGATCTACAATGGAGCAAAGGGACTCCCCCTCTGAATCTCCCCCTCTGAATACAGTGGTTTACCCCTTTTTTTTTTTCCAAGATTGTTTACACTGGTTGTTCTTCTTCAGAACCAGGAAAAAAACTGAGAACCTTTGAGAGAATGGCACTGGTTCTGTTGCCTCCATTTAGAGCAGATGTGAGATAGACCAAGGAATGCTTTTCCTCCTTTTTTGGGCTGTGGTGAGGCAATATAAAAGGGTGATATATATTTTTAGAAAGCTTGTTTTGTAATCATATTGGACTGCTGGAAGACCCAGTAGTCCAAGATGGATTGGACTCAAGTCTGGGAAAAAAAATTTTAAGCTGTCCTCCCAACTTCTGATGTTGTATTTTGCTTGATACCAAGTTGGTTACTGGAGGTTTTTGTTATAAGAGGGGGGTTATTTCGCTATTGGACCCATGGGCCTGTCTCTGTCTGGGACCAATTTGGGGAAATTTTTGGGCCCCTATAGTCCATAGCCTTGAAAGTGGAGTAAAAGGAGTAAAAGGGAACTCCAAACGAGTTTCCTGTAATCCTCAAGCAGGGCAGAAGCTAGAGCCTTGTCTTCATCCTCAGTTTCAACCAATACATTCTCCAAGGAATCACCAAAAAACAAACAAACAAAAAAAGAGTACCAGTAGGTTGTGTTTTGCTCTCACATCTGCCTGCCAGTATTTTAGCCAGATCTGTCTGTGCAAAGAGATGGCTGAAGCTTTGGGGCCCCAGTGCTAAACTGAGTTAAGAGCAGCATCTGCTGTGAAGGCAGTTGCCTTTAATAACTTACTAATAGTCTGAGTTCATGGTTTAAGTGGCCTTCTTAAAAAACCTTTTAACCCCCAGGAAGGAGCTCTGCTTTTGCTGTAAGTCTGGAGAATGAGAGCTAGAGTCTTAGGGCTTTAGTAGGAAGAACAGACAAAATCTTCCAGCTTAAACAGCTTAAACACATTGAAAGACTTGTTAACATTTCGGGCACCTTCTTCTGAAAATTTTCCTCCTCCTCTTCTCAGATGGAATAGAGGAGATCAATTAGTCTGCCCTCCTTGGAGGAGGAGTCAGGGAGATGAGACGAGGGGAGAGTTTGAGTAGCCCTGCCTGCAGCTGGTTCATGCTTGTTGGTGGGAGGGCTATGAACTATGTCACTAGTAGAGATAAAACAAGCACCAGGGTCTAAAATGGTTGCTAGTCTGCTCTTCTTCCCTCATTTTATCTGACTTAGTGATAGATATTGTTTATTACAGTCATAGACCAGTGAAAAGATTATCAAAACCTTACCAAGCACCAAAAATCTAAGTACTGATACAAGTAAACATAAAACATGAATAAATAATACATAAAAAACAGTGTAATAAACTTGGTCAAGAATGCAGTACTACTGAGGGATAACAGTCTCACAAGGATTACAAGATATACAATATGCATCTACTCACTAGCCAGCATCTTTTGTCTTATTCTCATAGCTGCAGCACAGAATTTAGCAACCTTATATGTTATATCGGAGTTCGTATCTGATAACAATAGGAAGGTATAAAATGATTCAGAACCACCTGAGTGTTCCCGAAGAATTGGGGAGATGATATCAGCTCTTAAATCTCTATAGAACATACATTGAAAAAGCATGTGTTCAACCATTTCAATCTGACCGGAATCACACAGACAATATCTCTCCAAATAGGGAACTTTTTTATATTGTCCCTCAAGGACAGCGGATGGAAGACTACAGCAACGCGCTAGAGTAAAAGCCAAACAATGTTTGGGCAGTTCTAAAATTTTTAAATACACCAGTAGCAACATGAGATACTTGTCCTGCTCACTAGCAATAAAGGATGGAGAACAGGCCAAATCTGTTTGGCGTTCAATATCAAAGATATGTTGTTTAATGACTGATTTAGCCTGGTCATAGCCCATCCTAAATAAGCTATCAGTTATCTGACTTAACAAACTGCCATCGGCATAAGGCACAGTACAATTTGCATCTTCCCCTTCCATTTTCTGGGATAGAGGGAACTGTGCCAGACACAGAGGAAGTGGGGAGAAAGAAGAAAGGCCACTGTCCTGGGCAGTGATGGTGCCCTGGTCTGAAACTACTTCTGAGGCAACCAAGTCCCAGATCCAATAAGCTAACTCCAGATGCAATGACTGGGAGGAAGTGGGCAAAAGAGAACCCCACTCTGGCCTCAGGAAGATCCTGAAGAGTAGACAAGATAGTTGCAGAGCCACTGCAGACAGCCACTGGGGCGATGCCAAAGCTCACACTTAGGGCATGCCAGCCTATGAGAGTGGCAAAGTGGAGCCACTGCAAGTGTCTTCAATGCTTTGTCTTGGTGAAAGGGAGAGGGGTAGCAGAGGCACAGAAAGGAGGCAAAGAAGGACAAGAAACAGAGAACGAGGAGAGAATAAAGGAGTGCGTGTATGCACATGTTATTAGTTTTGGCCTAGCTTTCTAATCTGTTGAGATAATTTTGAATTCTGATCCTCTTCTCTTGGGTGTTAGCTACCTCTCCTAATTTTGTGTCATCTGCAAATTTGATAAGAATGCCCTCTATTCCCTCATCCAAATCATTGATAAAGATGTTGAGTAGCACCAGGCCCAAGACAGAATCCTGTGGCACCTGCTAGTCACTTCCCTCCAAGAAGAGGAGCCGTTGGTGAGCACCCTTTGGGTTCAGTCAGTCAACCAGTTATAAATCCACCTAACAGTAGCGCTGACTTGTCCACATTTTACTAGCTTGTTCACAAGAATATCATGGGCCTTGTTATTAACATTAGTGAAGTCAAGATATGCTATATCCACAGCATTCCTTTCATCTACCAAGCTTGTAACTCTTATCAAAGAAAGATCAGATTAGACTGGCATGACTTGTTTTTGAGAAACCCATGTTCACTTTTAGTGATCATAGCATTCATTTCTAAGTGCTCACAGACTGTTTAATCATTTGCTCTAGGACATTTCTTGGTATTGATGTCAGACTGATTGAGTGGCAATTGTTTGGGTCCTCTTTTTTTTTCTTTTTTCTTTACCCTCTTTCATTCTTAAAGCAAGAACATGTTTCCTGTTGTTTATTTCTGAGCATTTCTCAACAACATCTTTTGGTGCTTTAATTTTCCTCCTCTCTGATCTTCACCCATCTCACAGATACACAGTAACATGAAACAATGAAGTCATTAACCATTTGATACTTTCAAATTCTGCATTCCTTTCTAAGTGCTTACAGATTGCCTAAGGATTTGCTCTAGAACCTTTCCTGGTATTTTTTCCTCCCTTTTTCAGATGGAGACTTTTTCCCCTCCCTTTTGAAGATGGAGACAATATTTGTCCTTCTCCAGTCTGCTGGGACTTCCTCCATTCTCCAGGAATTCTCAAAGATTATTGCCAGGGGTTATGAGATTACTTCTGCCAGTTCTTGGATGTCATTGATTTGGTCCTGGATATTACTTTCAAATATTACATTTACAAAAGTATTTTTAAGCATTAACAAGAAGGCAGTTTGTCATTAGAAGATTGAAATAATGTACCTTACTGTAAAACTATTTCACTTCCAGTTACTTTGTTGTTTGGACTGTGAACATTTTACAAGGAAGATATACCTAGACAGTCCTAATGGAAAAGTCAGATCCTACTGAAATCAATGAGAGATCAATGACTAGCACATTTATCATTAATTTTAAAAATACTTGAGCCAATCAAAACATATCTTTGTAAGCAAATGTTGCTGGAGAGTTAAATCTAACTCATCTTTAGTCCCTCATGTCTGGAACTATAACTAGATTTCTTGTCAGTTACTCCTCTGTTGTTTTTAATTATTCCTCAGAATTTCAATCAATTACCCAGAGTCCCCCATACCTTCCTGTAACTTAAGCCAAAGCACATTTAACACTTAATCACATTTATTCTCCATGCTTCTTTGCTCCCTGTCTGTTGGTTGCATCAATGGCAATTATTATCCCATTGCCTTGTGCCCCAGAAACGTGGTTTTGACTGCATAAAGATTGATACATTGCATAGTTAACACAGTGCATGAGTTCATAAGGCTTCACATGATATATTTGATCATCTTAGTGAAATCTAACAAATTAGGGACACTTCTTGACTTGAATCCTGTGTCACTTTATACTACACTACACTAAGTAATTAAGTAAATTCTCCTGGCCCAGCCTAACAATGATCTAACCGTAACTGCTTTCTATTCACAATCACTACTTAGTCATGGTTTTGACACCATTGCCACAATTGTAACTGGCACGCCAACCTACTTTACCAAGCATCAATTGCATGGAGAGAAGTCAGTCCATTCCGCTGACAATCAGAGGTCAGGCCAGAAGAATTTACTTCGTTACATACTTAGTTAAGTATAAGGTGATAAAAGATTCTGGCCTTTGTCTTCTTCTGCATAGTTTTCAGTGAGCACAACAAATAAATTAAAGGTGTCAAATATTAGGTTTTGTCAACACTGTGGATGTGAACACATCTGCCATCAACACAACACAGGAGGGGGGAAAAAAGTCAGTAACTTATAGTTAGTTCCCTTTCCAAAGGACATTCATACAATCTCTGAAAAAGTAATGCCATGATCAATGAAAGCTGTTTAAACACAAGTAAGGATTGTGTGGCCCTCCAATAACACATTAGTCTGCAACTCCTGTTATCCTCTTGTCAGTATTCAGTAGAGAGGAAAAAGGAGAGTCCAGCAGCCAAAGGACAACATATTCCCATCTCTATTATATAGGGTAGATTACATCAAAAAGTACATTTTGGTGAATATACTTTCATCAAAAAAATAGAATACAAAAATAATCTCATTGACAACTGTGGGTCTCTATACAAGTTTTAGGAGTCTTTGTCTCAGTCACGCTATGTAACTATCCATATGACTAGAGTATCCACTTATAGCATACTACTAGGAGCAAAATATTTTAGTCCTAGGTGCTAAGCTTTCACTACTGATGTATCAAGAGAGTAGAGCTTTTGTATTTGTATCGTCTTCCAGCATTTATACCAGTATTTTTTGCTGCAGCCTGTTGACATTGCTTGAATTGTAATGATTCTCATTTATCATCCTCAAAATGCTTTCCCCTTGCTTTTCCCTATATTCTTGGAAGGGAAACAACCCACCCCCAAATTTAGATTCTCTACACTAAGTGCTACATTGTGGAACCAGAGTTTTTAAGTGCAAATGACACGAATCTTGATTCATGTAAAATATTACAATAAATAGCTGGCAAAAACATACAGGAGAAATATTATAAAAGCAGAAATCTACAAGTGTCAAGCCAGATACATATTGGTCATCACTTTCCACTTGCCTCCCAAGTCCTCTGTCACAGAAGATTTCAGAGAAAAAAGGTGACAGTTTCTTAGGTGTACACTGAAGAAGAATGGCTTGGCTCTGACCTTAGAAAATACACAGTGGTACCTGGTTCCATTAATCATTAGCCTAATAAGGTCTTACAAAGAAAATAAAGTTTTGAAGGGAGCAGTACGTTTTTTCAAAATTTTATTGAGGCTGTTTTCTACAATTAGCTAATATCCAGTGTTATTACTTAATGTATACTTGCTGAAAGAGGGTGTAAGCACCAACTTGGACTTCAGCCTTGCCTGTACATTTTCTCCACTCCAGAGTAGTGAAAGGAAGAAACCTCTTGTACTTTCTTCCAATGTTCTTTCACTCACTGTCCTCACTGAGTATTGGACAAGGGATGCAAGAGTATCATTGGTTGCATCTTCTCTGCCACAGACCTTTACAACGGATAAGATAAGATAAGCATTCTTCTGTCAACAAGAAGGAATCAAACTTCACCAACAGGGACTAGATCAACACTCCCAGCCTAAACAGAATGCCCAGGCAGTCCGAGTAGAACAGGTTCGCCGGGAGCCCAGGACAAGTCTCAGGGGGAGGCGGAAGTTCTGGTTGTTGGGGACTTTTTGCTAAGGGGGAATTTGAAACAGCAATCTGCAAAACGGACAAGCTAAATTTGAGAAGTCTTTTTGTCTTCCTGGGGCCAGGATCAACCACATAACGGAGAGGCTAACCAGGCTAGTCAAACCCACTGACTATAACCCCTCATTTTGGTTCATGTGGGAACCAATGACACTGCGAGGAGCAGTTTAAACCACATTGCAAAGGACTACGAGCGTTGGGGACCAAGCTTAAGGACCTTGGTGTGCAGGGGGAAAAATTTCGTCTCTCCTCCCTGTTCAAGGATACGGCGCATGTAGGGAAAGGGCAAAAAGTAAGGTCAACAACTGGCTCCGCACATGGTCGCCAACAACGGTTTGGGTTTTTGGAACATGGCCTAAATTTTTCCATGAACATGGGCTTCTGGCGAGGGATGGGCTGCACCTCAAAAAACTGGGCGGGGAATTTTTTGCAAACAGTCTTGCAAGGAAAATTAAGAGGTCTTTAAACTAAGATCCACTGGGGAGGGAGACAATATTTTCAGGGCAAGGACTCAGGAACACAGGGGGAAAAGGCCCAAATGATACTGGACAAGTAGTACAAGCGGCCAATGGGGGAGGGTAAAAAAATATAAGGGGCTTGCAGGAAGGGCCTGGGGGTTTTAAATGTCTCTACACTAATGCAAGGAGTATGGGAAACAAACAGGATGACTTGTACTCCTAGTACAAAAAAAAAATAAATTTGATAGGCATCACTGAGACCTGGTGGGATGAGTCTCATGATTGGAATATAGGAATAGAGGGGTATAGCCTATTTTGTAAAAATAGACCCAAACAGAAAAAGGAGGAGTAGCCTTGTATGTCAAGGGGTTTTTCACCTGTGAAGAGATCCTGGGCTTAAACCCAGAAAGCCAGGTAGAGAGCATTTGGGTAAGAATTAAGGAAAAGGAGAAAAAATAGGGATATTCTGGTGGGGGTTTACTACAGACCTCCAACCCAGGGGTGAGGGCTTTGGGTGACGCCTTCCTCAACCAAATGACTGAACATTCAAAGAGGAGAGATACAGTAATAATAGGAGATTTCAATTACCCGGATATATGCTGGCAGTCAAACTCTCCCCAAAACAGCAAGGTCCACAAGTTTCTTGCTTGTCTTGCAGACAACTTCATGGTCCAGAAGGTGGAAGAGGCCACAAGGGGATCAAATATTCTAGATCTGGTCTTAACCCAAAAGGGATGACCTTGTGAATGAGGTAGAAGTGGTTGGGGTCTTTTGGGGGGAGTGACCATGCCCTGTTGGAATTTAGCATTCAGTGGGAAGGAGGGAAAAATAAGGGTAGCCAGACACTCGTCTTTTGATTTTTAAAAAACGGACTTTCTGAAACCAGGGAGCTGCTGGCTGGAATTCCGTGGTAGGAATAGTGAAAGGGAAAGGAGTTCAGGAGGCATGGGAGTTCCTTAAAAAGGAGATACTGAAGGCCCCATCTAAAACTGTCCAAAAAGGGGGAAAAAATGGAAGGCATCTGAAGAAACCAGAATGGTTAACTAAAGAACTCTCAGCTGAGCTAAGATTTAAGAGAAACACGTATAGGAAAGGGAAAAAGGGGGAAACCACCAAAGAAAAATTTAAGCAAGTAGCCAGGAAAAGTAGGGAGGAGGTAGAAAGGCTAAAGCAGAACGAACTTAGGCTGGCCAGAGACATTAAAAACAAAAAAAAGGGGTTTTTTTTAAATATGTCCGCAGCAAAAGGAAAAAGAAGGAGACAGTGGGGTTGGCTACGCAGAGAAGATGGCGAATTACTCACAGGGGGGAGAGAAAAGGCAGAGTTTATTTAACACCTTTTTTTGCCTCCGTTTTTTCCCCAGAAGGATACAAGCACTCAACCGGGCCCGGTGGGGGAGCAGGGGAGGAAGCAGAGGAAATGAGGCACTTAATAAGTAGAGAGGTGGTAAAGGAATACCTGGCCGCTTTGGGGTTTAATTAAGTCTCCAGGGCCAGATGAATTGCATCCTAGGATATTAAAAGAGCTGGCAGAGGTCATTTCGGAACCGCTTGCTATAATTTTTTAGAAATCTTGGAGGACAGGAAGGTCCAGCAGATTGGAAGAGAGCAAATGTTATCCCCATCTTTAAGAAGGGGGAAAAAAAAAGGGGCCCAAATAATTATCGCCCAGTCAGCCTGACATCGGTTCCCCCGGGAAAAATCCTGGGCAGATCATTAAGCGTTAGGGTTTTTAATCATTTTTTGAAAACAACGCAATAATCACGAGAAGTCAACATGGATTTCTCAAAAATAAGTCATGCCAGACTAATCTGATCTCTTTTTATGATAGAGTTACTAGCTTGATAGATAAAAAGGGGAAAGCTGTGGATGTAGCATATCTCGATTTCAGTAAGGCCTTTGACAAAGTTCCCCATGACATTCTTGCATCGAAGCTAGTAAAATGTGGGCTAGACAGGGCTACTGTTAATTGGATATGTAATTGGTTAACCAAAAGAACCCAAAGGGTGATCACGGATGGCTGCTTTTTTATCCTGGAGAGAAGTGACTAGTGGGGTGCCACAAGGTTCTGTCCTGGGCCCAGTGCTGTTCAATATTTTTATCAATGACTTAGATGAAGGAATAGAGGGCATGCTCATCAAATTTGCAGATGACACCAAATTGGGAGGGGTTGCTTAAAATTTCCCGAGGACAGGATAAAAATTCAAAATGACCTGGATAGATTGGAGGCTGGGGCCCGGGCAAAAAAAATGAAATTCAACAGAGAGAAATGTAAGGTCCTACACTTAGGCAGAAATAATGGAATACAGAAATTAGGATGGGGGGAAATAGGGCTTTGGGGGGGGCAGTCCCTGGAAAAAGGGGTCTAGGAGTCTTAATAGACCACAAGCTGAACATGAGTCAGCAGTGTGATGCGGCAGCCAAGAAAGCCAATGCAATTCTCGGCTGCATCAACAGGAGTATGGTGTCTAGATCGAGGGAGGTACTGGTACCACTCTACTCTGCTTTGGTTAGACCCCATCTTAATTGTGTCCATTCTGGGCACCCCAATTCAAGGGATATTGACAAGCTGGGCAAGTCCAGAGGAGGGTGAAAAAATGGTGAGAGGCCTGGAAAACATGCCCTATGAGGATAGACTGAGAGAGCTGGGTATGTTTAGTCTGCAGAAAAGGAGGTTAAGAGGGGACATGATAGCCATGTTTAAATATTTGAAGGGATGCCATGTAGAGGAAGGAGGGGGCTTGTTTTCTGCTGCTCCAGAAACCAGGACAAGGAGCAATGGATTCAAGCTGCGGGAAAAAATTCCACCTGAACCTCGGGAAAACCCTGACAGTCAGGGTTTCCCGGCAGTGGAATCTGCTGCCTGGAGAGTAGTGGAGTCTCCTACCTTGGAGGTTTTTAAGCAGAGGCTTGATGGCCATCTGTCGGGAGTGCTTTGAGGGTGTTCCTGCATGACAGGGAGTTGGACTGGATCCCCTGTGGTCTCTTCCAACTCTACATTTCTATGATTCTATGATTCTATGTATATCTTACATTTAATACACTTTTCTAGCTACAATTGTCCCCTTTCCCCCCGACTGATGAAGGCCGCATGGAGGAATGCTGTCTTGTTGGTTCTCCTCTGTGCCTCCTTCCCGCACTCTTGACCAGTAAGGTAATAGCTGTTTCAGGAGAGCATAGCTGCAGCTGGAAGATGGGGTTAGAAGATGAGGAAAGGCATCTTATCATCCTTCCCCATATTTTGTATCTGCACTAAAGATAAACAAGGTTTGGCCTATGTGTCATGCAGAGTCCCTGAAGCCCTTTTTGTAGCTCCCAGGTCAAATGTTTTTTTAAATTGATGTTGCAGTTTGCTCTTATTAAACTACCACTAATATACTGTAGTCAATGGGATAATCCATATTATTGTCAATTTAGGTCATTATAGTAGTGATGGCCCTGCTGGAGCATCACTTGTGTATGCAAACATGTATTTCTTTTATATCCAATACCTCCCTGCACACCAACTCCCTTGGCATGGGAGATAGGTTTGAAGCCCTACAGTGTATTCCCCTGGCCACTTCCTGGCTGAGGAAAGGTGGGAGACAGCTGGGCAGTATCCTGCTACACAGGATACACAGGCAGGGTAAAGAGCTGATGTTGCTCCACAGATCTCCAGCAAGTAACTGTGGTGAGAAGTCATATATTTTTTCCTGACTGTAAACTTAAAAAGAAGTCCCAGTTCCTCTCAGGTGGAAAATTTAATTTCTTTTCTAAGCAATTTGGTTTAATACTAAAGTTAAAAAAATCTAGAATCTGTTTAAGTATAAATAGAAAAGTATAATAAATTACCCCAAAAATATTCTAGGGGGGAATTTTACTATTTAATGAAAGAATTTTTAATTTCAGCTGGTTGATAATCTATTTTTAATAAGTAACCAGTTTGTTTATATTTTAACTACAAAAACATCACCCACAACCAAAAAAGTGCAGATTTTAGCAAACCTAAAAACTGTCCCCCGGCCTTGTGGCAGCTGCTCACCCAAAGGTATACCTAGTAATTAAGCATTTAAGCACCTCTAAAGAACACAATATGAAACTTTAAGACTAATAGGCATAATTCTTTGATTACAATGAGCTGTTTGCAACAAGGGTGGGAGTTATTTGTAGTTTTTTAAATTTATTATAGCTTTTTTAGATGTTTGTAGTTATGTATACTTTGTCTTTTTATTTGCATTGTATGACTACGTATTTGTATTTCTATGTATTGTTATGTAGTGTTGTTTCTTCTTTTTTACTTTTTTCTGTTCAATAAAAATGTTTTTTAAAAGGACAATCTTGAACCAGACTATCTTGGATGAAAAAGGCAGATATGTAGGGATTGAGATCAAATACAATAACATAGTAATATTGGTAGTAGGAATTTATGCACTGATTAGTGAAAGTTATGTATTTTATAAAAAACTGAAGGCATCACTTTTTTGCAAATGCATTGTGAGAACTAGGTTATATTGGGAGATTTTAATGGGATGGCTGAACCCCAATTAGACAGGCAATCAAAACAGAAAAGTACAAATAATCAGAGAAAGTTAGTTGAAGAAGTTTTTTGACACTGTGGAAGAGTTACAACTAAGGGATGTATGGAGAGCAAAAAATAATAAAAAGGGGTTTACTTTTTTCTAATGTATAATAAATAATAATGAATAATAATGAATAAATGTAATAATAAAAAGGAAGTTTAGATTTTTCTCTTGATGGGCATAACTCATCATGTAGAATAGGTATGATCTGGATCTTCAACAATTTGATTAACAAGGCTTAAAAAATAAGATATTTTAGCTAAGTTCCCATTCAACCATAACTAAGTAGTAATGTATCCTAAGGAATGAGAGCAGATGTTTAAGTGGTGATTAAATGAAGCGCTGCTACACAGAAAGGATTGAGGCAAGTTAAAGATTATTTCGAATGGAATATGAAGTGGAAGAAAAAATAACTTGGAATGCTAGTAAAGTGGAAATTATGGGTATTTTCATAAAAATGAATATTGAGTGCAAAAGGAAATCACAGAATAATAGAATTGGAAGAGACAACAGGGGACATCAAATCCAACCCCCTGCCATGCAGGAACACACATCAAAGCACTCCCAACAGATGGCCATTCAGCCTCCACTTAAAAACCTCCAAAGAAGGAGACTCCATCACACTGCTGGGCAACATATTCCACTACCAAACAGCCCTGACTATCAGAAAGTTCTTCCTGAAGTTTAGGTGGAATCTCTTTTCCTGTAGTTTGAATCCATTGCTCCTTGTTCTAGTCTCTGGAGCAGTGGAAAACAAGCCTGCTCCTTCCTCGACATGATATCCCTTCAAATATTTAAACATGGCTATCATGTTCCCTCTTAACCTTCTCTTCTGCAGACTAAACATGTCCAGCTCCCTAAGCCTATGAGGATAGGGCATAAGCTTCGAGACCCTTCACCGTTTTGGTCACCCTCATCTGGACATGTTCCAACTTGTCAATATCCTTCTTGAAATGAGGTGTCTAGAGTTGGACACAGCATTCAAAGCAGAATAGAGTGGCACTACTACTTTCCTTGATCTAGACACCCTAGTCCTATTGATGCAACCAAAAATCACATTGGCTTTCTTAGCTCCCACATCACACTGCTGACTCATGTTCAGCTTGTGATCTACTAAGACTCCTAGGTCACTTTCATATGTACTGCTGTCCAGTCAAGCGTCTCCCATCCTATATTTGTGCATTTCATTTTTTTCCGTCCAAGTGTAAGACCTTATAATTCTCTCTATTGAAATTCATTTTGTTAGCTTTGGCTCAGCTCTCCAATCTGTTAAGATCATTTTGAATTTTGATCTTGTCCTCCTGAGTATTAGCAACCCCTCTCAATTTGGTGTCATCTGCAAATTTGATCAGCATACTCTGTATTCCTTCATCCAAGTCACTGAAGATGTTGAACAGCACTGGGCCCAATACAGAACCCTGCGGTACCCCACTAGTCACTTCTCTCCAGAATGAACAGAAGCCATTGGTGAGCACCCTTTTAGTTCAGTCAGTCAACCAATTACAAATCCATCTAACAGTAGCACTGTCCAGGCTGCATTTTACTAACTTTTTTGCAAGAATGCCATGGGGAACTTTGTCAAAGTCCTTACTGATATCCATCAAGATACGCTATATCCACAGCATTCCCTTCATCTATCGCGCTTAGAACTCTATCATAAGAAGAGATAAGATTAGTCTGGCATGACTTATTTTTGAGAAATTCATGTTGACTTTTAGTAATTATGGCATTGCTTTCTAAGTAATTACAAACTGACTGTTTAATGATTTGCTCAAGAATCTTTCTGAATACTAATGTCAGGTTGACTCGGCAATTATTTTGGTCCTCCTTTTTTCCTCTTCTGAAGATGGGGATGGCATTTGCCCTCCTCCAGTCTGTTGGGACTTCTCCTGTTCTCCAAGAATTCTCAAAGATTATTGCTAGTGGTTCTGAAATTACTTCTGCCAGTTCTTTTAATATACTTGGATGTAATTCATCTGGCCCCGGAGACTTGAATTCATCTAGTTTAGCCAGGTATTCCTGTACCACTTCTCTACCTATTCTGTGCTGCATTTCCCCCCGTTCCTCACCTGCTCCCCACTCCCCAGGTTGAGTTCTTCTTTCCTTTTGGGAAAGAACTGAGGCAAAGAAGGTGTTGAGTAGTTCTGACTTTTCCCTTTCCCTTGTTGGTACTTGGCCATCTTCTCCACACAGCGACCCTATCATTTTCTCGTTTTCTCCTTTGCTGCAGACATATCTACAAAAGCCCTTTTAATTATTTTTAATCTCTCTGGCAAGCCTGAGTTTATTCTGTGCTTTAGCTTTTCTGGCCTTCTCCATATATATCCTGGCTATCTGTTTGAATTTTTCTTTGGTGATTTCCCCATTCTTCCATTTCTTGTATGTATTTCTTTTAACACACAGCTCAACTGAGAATTCTTTAGTCAACCATTCTGGTTTCTTTTGCCACTTCCCACTTATCCTCCTTATTGGAACAGTTTTAAATTGTGCCAATAAGGAGGAAAAATGGGAAGTGTCTAAAGAAACCAGAATGGTTGTATATTTATAGTCAATGAATAGGAGAAATTCAGTACTGCAATCAGAATTAGAAAAAGACTATTTTAAAGGATAAGATACTCAGAACCAGGAAATTAAAGATAATTGCCAAAGGAGGGCAAACAAACTGAAAGAACAAACTGAAAAGATTACAGGGAGTTGAACATATTGGAGGAAAGATTAACATCACAAAAATCAAGTAATAAAAGTTTTTTATTCTGCTGTTGAAAAGGTCTTAGAGCCCACTTGGTGCACATCAAGCCAAATTAAAAATTCTGGCAGATGTAACTGTTCATGTTCATCTTAAAGGCTGGATGAATGAGGAGGGAACTAAACTGTGGATGCACGATGAGTGGGATAGGCAACCAAGTGCAGGACAAAGGATATGACCATCACTACTGGTGTGGGATAAGTTTTACCCTCAACTGATCCTTGGGCCATAGCAAATTTTGTAATTTTGAGCCCCAGGCCTGTCCTTGACTTATCCACAAGACTGGCTTGCAGCCAAGTATATACAGTAACAATGTCACATGATCCCTTATGAAACAGCTTTTTAAAGTCAAAGCAGCCAAATCATTTGATAGATCCATGGAGATTCTATAACCTAACTTTAAAGGACTACACCTTTTTCAGAGGTGCATGGATCATAGATCAATAGAATTGATTACCTTTCATGCACTCTCATTCAATTTCTCCTGTTCAAGCAAAACACAAATGATATATGCAGATCATGCACCTGCATCTTAGACTTTAAGAATATCAAATAATTACAATAAACTTTGAAAACTGTATAATTATATACTTAATAAACAAGAAATAAAAATACATATAGAACATCATTTAGATTTATTTTGGAGACTAATATGGAATTATATAGACAACCTTATGGGATGCTTCTAAAGCATATCTATGTGTGATCTTAACACAAAAAAACCCCAACAGAAATGAACAGAAGAATTTTGAAAAAAGATTTCATTTTTAAAATTCAAGAGAAAGAACAATAGAAATGATCCCAAGATGCTGAAACTCTGGAATAACTCGAGATTTTAAAAGCAAATTACCACAATTTACAAGCAGAAAAACTGGAACAATATTGTAACAGTGTGAAACAACATGGAAATAAACCTTCAAAATTGCTGGCTAAAATTCTGAAAGAACAGTAAGTTCAGACATTACAATAAAATATAAAGATCACAGCTCAAAATTCTCAAGAAATGTCAGATTTGTTTCAGCAGTTTTATCAAGAATTATATATCACACAGAATCCATCAACTGGAAAGATAAGAGGAATTCTTTCAAACATTACTATAACTAAAGTTTTAGTTGAAGATTTGAGAGTATTAGAAACTCCAGCAACAGAGGAGGTAAATAAATACTATTTTTGATTGCATTACCAGCTAAATAATAGCTATAACCATTCAGAATTTAGATTAGGGACCTGCTACATTGTCAAATCACTCAGTAAAGTTCCATGTAAACAGATACACATACATGGTAAATCAACATTCACTACAGTTGATAGAATATTTCACACTCTATACATCATAGTATTGGTGATAAAAACCCAAGAAACCATAAAAGGATACCCACTTTACAGTCAAAGCATTGAAAATCTGTAATTGCATTAAAAACATTGCTTGTTTATTGAGCAGCACATGATTCAACAAACTGTAGCTGTTTTTAACATGTTGTTTAAAAAGTACCCTTTTTGGATACATACTGCACTCCTCAGCCGTCCCTTAAGAAACAATGACACACAGTTAGGTCAGTAATAATTAAGGCTTAGCTTTAGAACTGCTATCCAAAATAGAGGCACTGGTGAAAATGCACCTTAAGATTTCATTCAGTCCCACATAGTCCAAGCTTGGTCCTTAAGACAGAAGGAAGACAATCCAAAAGACAATGCAGAAAACCAAGCTCTGGCTTGTACTTATGTTGGTCCTTTAGCTTAGGACAAGGCTCACCATCCAAAACCAATCAGTCTTATTTGTCAGTTCACTGCGGGGGGGGGGGTAGGGGAACTTATCCCAAAAACTGATAAGAAATGAAGAATTTTCTTTCCCATTCTCCCATTCTCTCCATTCCCATCTTTTAAGTCAAAAAGGCACAATATTCCACCTAATGCTTCAAAACAACTCTTATTTTAACATATGGCACAGATCTTGCGTCTTAGAACCAGGAAAGCCACTACCTCTTTGGTGTGACTGATAAACTCCTATACATAGCAGAGTTACAAGGCTGTCTAAACATCTAATAATTAAATGTCTAATAAGCATTTAATGTTGACAATTAATAAATCATATAGTTTATGAGAACTCCTCCCACATGCTGAAGATTACTCCCTTTTAGTACAGGGATAGGAAACCTTGGCACTTCAGATGTTTTGGGCTAATACTTTCTAAGTCTGGTGGGAAAGGGCTGGCAGCTGAAGTCCAAAATTTAAAGTAGAGTTAAGGAACCTTACTCTCTAGGAGAGTAAGGTTTGGTTTCTTCTAACCAAACCCATATAGTATGACTACAAGAAATAACTCAACATTTATGACAAATAAATCTAACCAGCAAGTGCAACACAAGAATATTGTACTGCAAAAATCTTGGAACCATCTCTAATCAAATGGACAGAGAAACACTGAGAGTATCAAGAAAGCTACAACACATAGCTATAACCGAGTGGATTGATCCAAGTCTCCAGATGGGGTTGCCAAGTTCTTGCCTAGAGATGTTACCTGTATTTTTAAGTGAATTAGTAAGGCCACAGCCCTCATATTTAATCCAGCTCACAGCTAGAATTCTAATTTTGCTGTGCAGAATGTAAGAAAACTAGACAAAACAAACAGAAGGTTGAGGAAGAAAACACAGTGAAATTAAAGGCACAGGTGCTGTCTCAGAGGGGAGATTTCCAGAGCACAGCTTAAGTAACCAAAACCAAATAAAGGCAGATAGTGGAGGAAGTGGAGGCTGGTAAAGGAAAGCAAGTAAGACTGATGAAATCAGCAGAGAATTAGACACAACAGGAAGCTTTCACAGGGCAGAAGCAGTTCAGTGCCTTGTGGGAGACAGAAACTTAGGCACAAACAGCCTCTGTTTGGAGAGTACTGACATGATACAACACTAGCTTCTTACACACCTCACACACCAGACTGGTTTGGCAGCGTTCTGTCCACAGAACATCCTGTGTAATCCACAACTGCAAATATCATTCAACTCACATCCTCTTTATCTAGCCAGAGGAAAATTGCAAGATTAAGGCTTCCAAAAAGTTAATTTGTACATGATTTGTTTTGACTACAGTTCCTTTCCAGTTCATATTTCAGCTGGAGCTTCAGTTAAAAGTTTGCACCAGACTCTATCTAGTACAAATAAAATCACTCCAAAATTGTATTACCTAGTCTGAGCTCTATGAAAGCAATATTTGTATTCAGTGGGAATGTGCACTGCAGCCCATCACAGGATGTTTTCTTTATCATACTGAGAAAGCTAGAGAAGTGCATGGGCATAAACTATTATCTCAGAAGTCTGATCTGTATCTTTAAAACACACACACACAAAGTGAAGTACCCAAATTGACTTTTGTCTCATACTGAGTAAGTAAAGCCACTTTCCTTCCGGAAGTATTATGACCTAGAAAATTTGGACATGTTTCTGTGCTGACTATATGGGAGGGAGCAGCCTTCCCTAATAGAATACAATACTGGATTTTCCTCCAGGTGGGTTGAGAACTTTGTTGTGTGATCGTGGTCGTGGTCCCAGTCTGGGTTCGTGATCATCCACCTTGGGTCCAAGTTCTTTGGTGCTCTCCTTCTGTGGCTGTCTCATTTCTCTCTTATCTTCCATGTGGGGTCTTTGGTCTTCTGTAGCTGCGTAAAATGTTATATTGTTAGGTGGACATGCTAGAATATTGTTTTTGTTTAATTCGTCTTCTGTTTGAATTATGCAGTTGTCATACTCACCTGTCAAATATCATGGTGTCAGACACTTAATTAGCATTCCACTTCTTTGTTAATGAACCAAAGTACTGTAGGCTGGACGAGGATTGTGTCATGCTCCTACCAGCCATGGGCAAAGTTTCAACAACACTCCCCCACTAAATGGTATGTTGGTTACTTCAGAGGAAGTTCTTTCTAGACCATGGGGAAGATGACATCTATTAATGCGTTAAGTCTTATCGCTACGCAGAAAAGATAGAATTCCTATGCCTTCAAGACAGTTAACTAAACAGATCTCTGGTTTTTCTCTCAGTTCTTTTCATAGCAAAGCAAAGAACAACAATGATAAAACTAGGAAAGAGAAAAATATAAAAGTCATTACCCACTGCAGCTACTAACTGTGCAGAAAAAAGTGTAATCAGTGCCAATTACTTTTTATTACTCTGACTGCCATCGGTCATCTAAACTTCTAAAGTGCTTTGGCTCTACTTTTCTCTGAGGTCTAGAACGAATTTCTTTGGTAAGTAACCAACATACCATTTCCAGATTATGTGGAGGGAATCATCCTAGTAATGAAATTTGCTCAAGCACCAACTATGTATCGGGGATGGAAAAGACAAAGTGTACTGGCAGATGGGCAAGGAAGGATGCACTTCAGGAACTGTCTGACAAAGACAGCCACACCAGAGGTATATGTGTTCAGCTTACAATGGCTAGAAATGGCAGACAGGCCCACCCAAACAGTGGTTCTTCAAATTTTGCCAAAGGAAGCCTTAGTGGCCAAGGCTGCTTACATAGCTGTTGTTCTTGCAGAGTCAACTGTATAGCACGCTTTAGATGAGGAGTTGGTCTTCAAGTCCTTGTAGGCAGTGAAAACACCTTAAACCACTGTGCAAAGCAGAGGCTGACATTTTTTGTCTAATAAAGTGGGTAAAGACATTAAGGAGTAAGGAGTAACACAAATAAACATTTAAATAAGCCTGTTCTATTTAGAAACACAGTAGGACCCCTGTATCTGTGGATTCATTATGCACTGGTTCAGTTATCCATGATTGGCAATGGGCACACAGAGAACGGGAGATCACCCACGCTGCATGCTCCTACCAGCTGGAACCAGTGCACCCACACAGGGGCAGTGGTGGGCATGCAGAGAATGGGAGATCGCCCACTTTGCATGCTCCTGCCAGCTGGAGCCTCTGCGCCCACACGGGTGGCAGCAGCAGGAATACCAAGAACAGGCGATTGCCCACTCTGCACATTCCTGCTGGCTGGAATCAGCACACTCACACGAGTATCCAGAGAATGGGCAATCACCCACTCGGCACACTCCTGCCAGCTGGAACCAGCACACCCACAGAGGCAGCGGCGGCGGGCATGCAGAGAATGGGAGATCACTCACGCTGTGCATTCCTGCTGGCTGGAAACAGCATGCCCACATGGGCAGCAGGCATGCAGAAAATGGGAGATTGCCACTCTGCACACTCCTACCAGCTGGAGCCAGCACACCCAAATGGGCAGCAGTGGCAGGTATGCCGAGAATGGGCAACCGCCCACTCTACATGCTCCTGCCAGCTGGAACCAGCATGCCCACATGGGTGGCAGGCATGCAGAGAACAGGCAATCACCCCTGCCAGCTGAAGCGAGCGAACGGAGACCCTGGGGTGTGTAGGGATGTGGCGATAGCTGGCCCTACACATCACTGCGGGCCTGATCCCTGGCACCCGCCCAAGCTCAGGCCACGAGGCATACAGGGACACAGCAAACGCCAGCCCTACATGCCAGTGCAGGAGAACTGTACTTTAAAATCTTTTTTTGGGAGGTGTTCACTACTGTCTGCAGATTTCAGTATCCGCAGGGGGCCTGGAACCAATCCCCCGCAGATAGAGGGTCCTACTGTAGAGTATCTCTTAATGTCCTTCATCCATCTAGTTCATGCCATTTTTACTCTGATAAGTGAAAGCCTGTGGCAGACAGAAGAACTAAGTCCTCAGAGCTCAAAAGAAAATTCAGCTCAGGAGGAAAGGAAAAGTAATGGCGTAAAGTGACTGTGTTCTTACCAAACACACAAAGATTTTTATTCACTGACAATGCGCCAGACTCAGGCACAAGTTTAACTGAGGTGACAGACACTTGGAAGAGTATTTTAAGTGACAGACTTCTATCTATGGGATTTCCATAAGGAACTCAAACGACTCTGAAGCCAGAGTGGGTGAGAACACAAATGTCCCTAAGAAAGCATGGATGTAATCTTAGAAGAGTCTCTGGATAGAAGGGCTCCTACCAGTTTTCTGATGGTGGTAGATGATACTCTGTTAATGGGAACAAAAATAGCGATGTCTGGGAGGTGTGCAGTCTCCCAGGGGGGTGAAGCCTTATGATGTAATAGAGCACTAACAAGACTCATCAAGTCTGCTAACTGTCCCACAAGTCTGCTAACTGTCCCCCTGTCTCCCAGGGGGGTGAAGCCTTATGATGTAATAGAGCACTAACAAGACTCATCAAGTCTGCTAACTGTCCCACAAGAGAACAAATGATACTGTAAGATATAGCCTGCAACATATTGCAAGCAAGTATGAGTTTGAAGCTGAAGTGTGTTGGAACTCAGGTTATTTCACACTCCTTCAAGTTGAAAGACGGACCAGGATGAGAGAGATAGCAAGCGTTTCTACAAGGACCTTAAATCATTAACAGGATTTCTATTACAGGAAGTGCACATTAATCCTGATGCCAATATTTAGGATATATGTAAATCATCTTGTGTACTGATCCTACTATCATTTATACCTAACTGAAAATTTAAGACATAAAGAGAAAAGTAATGGAAAAGTAGCTGGAGGTGCAAGGTTTTTGGACAGACAAAGACTCATGTTTCGAGACATTTTCTTCATGCTTTCTTCAGAAGGTATAGTGGATAGCCTGTACAGTGGATAGACTATTGGGCTTCATCAGGGGAGCACTGGATCACAGCCATGTGTAGTGTGCTTGGGCCTAGCTCTATCAACTAGCATACTAGAGTAGATGCAGAATTAAAAGAAAGAAAGAAAGAAAGAAAGAAAGAAAGAAAGAAAGAAAGGCGTTTGCATAGCTCTGGACTAGCTGGAACAAGGATGGAAAGAAAAAAGAAAGGACAGAGAGATAGCAGAAATAGTGCCCTATAAGTAGGTAGTCTTGTAACATAGTGGCACTTAACTGTCTTAAGATATAGGTTGTATTTGCACCAAAAAAATCATCCTACTAATGAATAAATACATGTTTCAAGGGCAGTAGTGCTACTGAAAAAAAAAGAATAAAGTTCACGTTTCAGAACTGTTCTTCTTCACAGTAAATTTGCTTCACTTACCTTTTGTTCTTAGTTCCTGTTGTGAATCCCCTCTGTCATCCAATATAATACTGTGATCCTGGGAGAGGAAACCAGAGATTTTTTTTAAAGAAACAGAACTCACTCAAGAAATGTATCACTTATTTTTAAGAGCAGTAGGCTTACTTGGGTTTCTTTCAAACATAAAAGCTACTGTTCCAGTGGTTCTTAAGTTTTAAAAATATCTTTTGTTGCCACAGACCAGCACTTAAGATTTAAAACCCTAAAGTGCATCAAATACTTGTATAAAGTTGCTCATCAAGGATCTTCAAATTTGTAGAGAAGGAAGCAATAAGCAAATGCACACACTCCTATGCTATATAAATTTAAAATAAAACAATGAACTACTACTACTAGTACTACTACAACAGTACAATTATCACCACCTGATGGGTAGACTATTTGGCAGAGTTGGCTCAGTGAAAACCTTTGATCCAATCAGAAAGCAGGAGCTCGTGCACCTACCCCTTCTATGCACACACAAGCAGAAATAAATGTGTGTACTTAAGATGAACTATCTCAGCTAAAAAATTAGCAGTTTTGAGCAGCAGTGAAAAATAAACCTATCCAGAACTCTGAAAGGGAATGGGAAAGAGTTTTGAACTGGATAAAAATATAAATATATAAGATACACAAGATGTATAAGACGTATAAGACATATAAAGAAATGAAAAGTGTAATTTTTCTCTTCTGTTAATGAAAATGTAATTGCTCTTCTCTTTGTAAATGGAAACAAAACAGATTCAACTGGGGGAATACAAGCATGGAAGTAGGGGTGGGTTTATGTTACTAAACTTTTAACAAAAATATATTGATAAAAAAAGAGGAACTATCTTGCTGATCGTGGGCAGAATTGAGATGCAAGTATGGTTACTTAGGAATGAGTTTCATGGAATGGATAGTGGTGGGGGCAGTGGAAGCATCCTTCTTCAACAGCAGGAGGAGAAGTGACAAACCATGCCAGTGAGGAGAAGTTGGCATCTTACAACTCCACTGACTAATGATATCCATGTAAGCTTGAC
This sequence comes from Ctenosaura bakeri, assembly GCA_948474755.1. Lineage (NCBI taxonomy): Eukaryota > Metazoa > Chordata > Lepidosauria > Squamata > Iguanidae > Ctenosaura > Ctenosaura bakeri. The sequence goes on from CAOLHI010005084.1 coordinate 172,159, forward strand.
TGCAGACAATCTTGGGTGCACTTTTTGGATACCACTTAAACGGCTTCCAACTCACTTCTGATTCTATATGTGTGTGAGAAACTGTATGTGTGCGTGAGAGAGAAACTTGCATCCTTCCTTAGTCAGGGTCTGATTCCACAGAGGCAGCTGCCCTGCTCTCTTCCCAGGGGAATGCATGGGAGCTGCCTGGCTCTTGTTTTTCCCCTCACTCCTGTGATTTGCTGGGACTCCTGAAGGGCCCCATGAAGAGCACCAAGCTTGGCACCACTGCTGGCACGTCCCACTCTCCTTCCACTCCACTGTGCAACCAACAACTCGAGTACTCCCACCTGCTGGCAGCACCAAAGTGAGCCAAACAATGGCACTTCTGCTCCATTCACCCCTCTCTGTGTGCAGACCCCCTGTGAGGACACTGCAGCTCCCTTCACAGGTGAAGACCCACTCCATTATCCTCTTTCAAGACCTGTTTTTCTAACATGTATTTTCCTGTTTTAAAAAAGGTGTTATTTGTATATGCAGGAGATCTCAACTGCATATACCAAGAAAATATGTTTCAGCATTTCTCAAGGACTTCACAGAATCATAGAGTTGATTCTGTACCATCAGCTCCCACTTCCTGCTCAAGGTAAGATCTCCAGCTACAGCATCCATAGCAGCTAACTGCTGAGAAGCTTTCTGATGTCATTTAATGTCACCATCTCTCTAGGAAATTGGTTCCACTGTCAAACTGCTCTCACTGTCAAGAAGCTCTTCTAATGTTCAATCAAAATCTACCACCACCGCCCATAACTTAAAGCTATTAAGACCTACTTGTATCTGCTGCAGCAGCAGAAAACAAGTCTGTAATCTGGGAAAAGAATTTGCCTCCTTGGTTTGTTAAACGAACAAACTTTGCACCAAAATTAATCTGTTTAGATAAAAATGGAAGCTACTGTGGCGGGAGGGTGGATCATAGAATCATAGAAATGTAGAGTTGGAAGAGACCACAGGGGCCATCCAGTCCAACCCCCTGCCATGCAGGAACACCCTCAAAGCACTCCCGACAGATGGCCATCAAGCCTCTGCTTAAAAACCTCCAAGGAAGGAGACTCCACTACACCCCGAGGCAGCATATTCCACTGCCGGACAGCCCTGACTGTCAGGAAGTTCTTCCTGACGTTCAGGTGGAATCTCCTTTCCTGCAGCTTGAATCCATTGCTCCTTGTCCTGGTCTCTGGAGCAGCAGAAAACAAACCCACTCCCTCCTCTACATGGCATCCCTTCAAATATTTAAACATGGCTATCATGTCCCCTCTTAACGTTCTCTTCTGCAGACTAAACATACCCAGCTCTCTAAGTCTATCCTCATAGGGCATGGCTTCCAGGACTCTCACCATTTTGGTCGCCCTCCTCTGGACTTGCTCCAGCTTGATGATGGGACTTAGACAGACTGCACTAAATCCTCCCCCATACCACTGCGCTTTGACCAAACATGGCTCAGAGGCAAGCAAAACAAACATACAACAGAGTTAAAAACACAGTCACAAGAAGTGTAGGCAACAGATATGTAACTTGCAGCACTGCTCTGACCCCACAAAACTACGCACTAAGAACACTAGCACACAGTGTTGTCATCCAAAAATATACCTGAAGGCTTTTTATTCTTCAGTTCCAATATATACATCTGTACAGGATTCGCAGATCCTCCAACAAAGGTTCAGCATTCCATCATCATATCAGATTGAAGTATGCTCGGACAGAGCTCTGGCAAGAGTCAGGGAGACTGAGAAAGAACCTGTCAGAGCCCACCTCTTTATATACACAGGGACTAGCTGATGCAAACCCAGACAGGATTTCATGTCACCATGGCTGATGAAACCCCTTGCTCAGGTTTCATATCACTATGACTCAGCCTTACTGTCCCATGGGGATTATCTCATGCTTGCACGGTCATTCCCCAGGTGCTTTCCACATGCACATCAAAAGTATTTTAATTGGAACAAAGGTCACAGCAATCCTTTTCCAAAAGATATGTGGGTGTGGAAATTATTGTTAGTAATATTGGAATTTATGTGCCAGTGAAGGAAAAATATACATTCTTTAAAGAAATAAGACAGTATACTAGAATTAAAATATGAACATTAGTGTATTTTAGGAGAATTTAATGGTGCAGTTGATCAACTACTGGATAGATACTGAGAATTTCCTAAAAAATTGGGAAAAATCAAGGGAAAATGGAACTGGAGTTTCTTAATATAATAGATGAATTACAACTCGCAGATATATGGAGAGTTTAAGAGACTAATAAAAAGTTTTTACTTTCTTCTCAGACACACATAAATCACTATCCAGAATTGATATATGGGTCTCTAGTGCATTATTAAATAGGACAGAAAAAGTTGATATTTTGAATAGGACCTTATCTGATTATAACCCAAGGAAGATGTTTTTGAGAGGGAAAAAGAATACACTTACTGTATTTGCTGGCATATAAGACTCACTTTTTCCCCCAAAAAAATACTGTTTGAAAACGGGATGCATCTTATAGGCTGGTGTATCTTATACAGCAGCAACAGTATTTTTTGGCATATAAATGGGATGCATCTTATATGTTGGTGCATCTTATACACTAGTAAATATGGTAGTTGGAGATCAAATAAATTCCTTTTACCAAATGAGTAATAGCAGTTCAAGATGGCAAGAGAAAGATTAAAGAATATTTTGAGTAAAACTTGGATAAAGATGTTGAGATTAAGACAGTCTGGGATGCTAGCAAAGTGGTTATTAGAGGGATTTTTATCCAAAAAAGTACTGAATGAAAAAGAAGAAGACAGAATAAAATGAATAAGTTGATAGAAAAAATTAGAGAGAGAGAATAAGTGAAATCCTCTTCTAAGAATAAAATTGTCAGACAGATAAAAATATTGCAGACTCAGATAAAGATGTTAATGAGAGCAGAGATTAAGAAAAAAAAAATAGAATTCGTAAAGCAAAGATACTTTGAACATGCTAACAATCCAAGGAGGTGCTAGCTTCTAAATTAAGGAAAGAATTAAATTAAATAGAATAAGAATGGAGGTGGAGGAAGAAATGTAACTAAACAAAAAGAAATTAGTAAATTGTTCTATAATTATTTTGGAATTTTATAAAAAAAATAGGAGGTATCAGAAGACCAACTGAATAAAATTTTTAAAGAGTGAGTAATTCCAAAAGTTTCAGAAAGACAGACATTTTAAATCAAGAAAATTCAACTGAGGAGATTTAAGAAATGATTAACAGATCCAAGAGATGGAAAACACCAGGTCTGGATGGCTTATCAGCAGATTATTATAAAAGTTGTTGGGAAGAAGAGTTGCAAAGAAGTTGCAAAGACCAAACATGGCTCAGAGGCAAGCAAAACAAACATACAGAAACATACAGAAAAGTTGCAAACATACAGAAAAGTTGCAAAGAGTTATGAATTATATTCTTCAAAAACATCAGAACCTGGGAGTTGGAGAGAGGCCAACACTATACTTACCCCTAGAGAAGACTGTGACCCTAAGATAATCAAAAACTATAAATCTCTATCATTATTGAACAAAGACTATAAGAACTTTGCAGCTATATTAGCTAACAGATTGAAAATATATTTACAGGAATATATACATGAGGATCAAATGGCTTTCTCCCAGGGAGGCAAATAAAAATTAATATTAGAATGATAATTGATGTAATAGAGTATTTAAATTACCACAGTTAAATAAAAGGAGCCCTGTTGTTTGTAGACGCTGAAAAAGTATTTGATAATTTTAAATTGTGTGTTTCTATTAAAACTGTTAAAGGAAATGGAGGTGGAGAAAAGTTTTACAATTGGATATTCATCACAAAAAACTAAATTAAACATTAATAGTAACATAACAGAATATATCCAAATTAAGAAAAGAATGAGACAGAGGTTCCCAGTTTGTCCATTGTTGTTTATTTTGACTCTTAGGCCATTTCCACACGAACTGTTCTAGTGTAGAAATGGCCTTATAGTTCTGAATAGAGAAATAAGATTTGAAAAGAGGATTAGAGGTAAGAGAATTAGGAAGATAAAAGTTAATAAAAAAAGGCAAGTTTGCAGGGTTAAAGTAAACAGTGATAAATCTAAAACTTTAACCAAAAATATGTCTGCCCAGGAGGAACATGAACTAGCATTAGTTAAGTATTTAGATCTAAAATTAACCACAAATACTCAAATAATTATATGACAATAATGATGTAAATGTATGGCATAGTATTAAAAAAAGATTTAAGTAGGTGGCACAATCTGAATTTGCCACTATTAGGCAGAATTTCTGTGGTTAAAATGAGCGTGTTGCCGAAATTGATGTATTTGTTCTCAACTATCCCAATTATACTTCCCAATACACTATTTAACACTTGGCCAAAAAAAACCTTACAATTTTTTTGTGGTCAGGTAAGAAGCCAAGACTCAAACTGAGACTAATGATAGATGCAAAGGAAAGGGGTGGGTTTGATATGCCTGAAGCTATATTCTGAATCCTCATGTTTAGCACGGTTGAAGAGTTGGATTCTATTAGAGAATAAAAGGATATTAGAGTTAGAAGTTCAAGTTCAAGTTCATTGCATTTTAGCAGCCAGCCATTGCACAAAATGAAGGAAAAAATAATTAAAATGAGAAAGAATAATCCAGCCAATATACATATAATACATAATCAACAATAAATAAATCATTTTCCCCATACCCCTCCTTGTTCTTTATAGCACGTAATTGTAAGGCCCTAACAAGAAATTTAGATGTTCTGAAAGACACATATTTCACAGTATCAGATAGCAGAAACAAACTTTCGCAAAGGAAGAACTTCCCTTAAAAGACTTCAATAAAGGAAAAATATACTTGCTCCTAAGATCATTGTAAATAGGGCACTCAAGTAGAACATGAATTAAATCTTCTATTGAAACAGAGTTGCAAGCACATACTCTGTCCTTCATAGGAACATTATTGTACCTGCCATCCGAATTGCCAGTGGGAGAACGTTCAATCTAGCATGCAGAAAGGCTAACTTCATTTTAAAAGTTGGAAGATCAACCAGATAATGAGGAAGGGGTGAGTTTAGTGGAATGTAAGAAACAAAAAATGTATTAGATTGGCAGGACTTAATCTCAGTCATCTGGTTTGCATTGCTATATCCTTGAGTCTTTGGAGTATAAGTAATTTTGCTTTATCATATCCTTGAGTCAGGAAAAAAGGAACAGAGAACCCCAAATTCATGACAGCCAATTGCATTTTATGCATCCATGAATTTGGACCAGGCTCTTCGAGGGACATCAAAAGGAGCTCAGATACCCGCTTAAAAATAATTTTTAACCAAAAAAGGAGGGCTAATCTAAGAGCCTCTGTTTTAATTGGCATTATACCTAACTTGCACGGAGCAATACTAATTTTGTGGAAATGGGAACTGCCACAAGTCTGCGCAGAAATTTATTTTGTGCTCTCTCTAATATATCTAAGTTGTCCAGAGCCCACAGTGGTGCTCCAAACAGCAGTTTAGGAACTCTGAGCCTATAGAGTTCTAAAGTGGGTTGAATCATATTGCCCCCTTTTGTGCGATAGAATCTTAATAATCCATTTAATGTTCTTTCAGCTAACAGGGTACTTGATTGAACCTGTGAAGACCAATTACCAGTCCAGTGAAAGACCACACCAAGATATTTAAAGGAGGGGACTTGTTCCAATTTATTCCCGTCAAGTAGCCAGTTATAAATTTTTTTGGATTTGCCGAATACCATCACTTTTGTTTTTTGGTAATTGATGGAAAGTTGTTCATTCTTACAGTATAAACTAAACTGATTCAACAACCTACGCAGGCCTACTTGAGTATAGGAAATCAGAATAGCATCATCTGCATACAATAGGATCAATATTTCCGATTTCCAATTTTAACTGGGAAAAATTGGTCACCTTTTAAGAACTCAACTACATCGTTTATAAATAAGTTGAAAAGAAGGGGAGCAAGCAGACACCCTTGTCTTACTCCTTTAAAACAGGTATCGAGTCTGATAGGTGTGTACCATCAACTCTGACTTTCAAGGATGTATTTGAATAAAGGGATATTATACATTTTAGAAGGTTCTTATCAATACTCATAGTTTGTAATTTAACCCAAAGACTTTCCCCGTGAAATAGAGTCAAAAGCAGCCTTCAAATCAATGAATGCCACAAAAATATGCTTTACAGTTCCTGCCAGATATTTATCAATAACATGTTTCAACATAAAACAATTATCCAAAGTTGACCTGCCTGAACGGAAGGCAGCCTGTTCTGGGGCCAACAATGCATGCTCTTCCACCCAATCCTCCAATGTATCTAGAAGAGACCTGGTATAAATTTTCCCAGAAACATCCAAGAGACTAATGGGCCTATAATTTCCTGGATCATTTCTAGGACCCTTTTTGTAGATTGGAACTACAATAGCAGATGACCAATTAGGTGGTGTAACTCCTACATTATTAATTAAAGAAAATAATGAAGCAAAAATTGGAGCCCACCAGTCTGAAAATGCAATATAAAAGTCTGATGGAAGGCCATCTTCACCAGGTGCTTTACCTTTCTTTAGTCTTAGTATTAATGAATTAGCCCTATCTACAGAAATATTTTCCCAGCTATGTTCCCATCTAGGTCCAGTATAATCCAGGGGAATAATCTTAAAATGGTCTGAATCATTAAATAGCTTTCCAAAATAGCTTTCCCAGTAGTTTTTAGAATAGTTCCTTCTAAAATTGGAGATGACCTTTTTTCAAGCTTTGCAATTGTATCCCAGAATTTTGATGGATTCTTTTGCAGGAGTGCTAGGCTTAGTTCCTTCCACTGTTCCCTGTAATATATCCTTTTTTTCTCCCTAATTAATCTTTTATATTTTTTACGAAGATCATAGAAGTGTGAGAGAATTACAGTGGAGTTAGTGGATCGATATAATTTGATGGTTTTTCCCCATTTGCCTTTTTAGATTCCTGCAGTCTTTGTCAAACCAAGCATTATTGCTTTTGGTTTGACAATTTTCTGAGTGGGATACCTTTTTTATAAAGAGGGGTCTGAGAGAGTTTGTTAATTGTGCATACAACTGATTTGCAGATTCAATATTGGATGCTTGAATCAGATCTTTCCTTAATTTCAGAAATTCCTCAGAGTAGAGTCTCTGTTGCAAATCTGATTGCAACTGGGGATTCCATTTGATCCTTTTATCAGAGGTTAATTGGGCTTGTTCAGAATTAAGGTAGTGAGCAGTATTTGTAACAGTACTGTTAAACCACTGCAAGGAAAATCTAAGTGGCTGGTGATCACTACCAACAACTGGATAACTGTGAAGAAAGGAACAAAGATCGATGCTCATGTGAAATTAACACATAGTCAACTGTACTCGCTCTAGAGTTATTTATAAAAGTAAACTCTCCCTTAGAATTATCAAGATGGGAACCATTTATTAAAGCTAGATTTAGTTTTGTCAGTAAAGTAAAAAAAATGCGGCCAAAATCATTAATCTTCTTATCTTTAGACTTTCAAATTTCCAAACCTTCCCACAACTCAGTTGGGCCTCCTAAAACCCTAGCAATATCTTGGTTAGATGAACCTATGCGTGCATTAAAGTCGCCAGCAATTACCAATGGAACTAAAGGAAATTCATACTCTAACTCGCATAGATATTCTTCTAACTTATACCAATAATTTGGATCATAATATGGTGAGGTGCAGGGGGGAACATAGATGTTAACAAAAATATAAGAGTGGTGTATATTTTTAATAAAAATGGCCATGGCATATGGAGCTAATCCTTTAAGAGGAATAATTGAAGCTGAAAAGAAATGGATATCAATATAGCCAGGCCACCACTCGGTCTACCACCTTTAGAAGAAGAATGTGCAGTGTTTGAGTAGGCCACATATCCAGGAAGCCAAATATCATGCTTTAGCCAGGTTTCCTGGAATAGCAGGACCTGAAATTGCTTGATATAGTCTAGAAAATCACAATCCTCTAGTTTGTTCCTCCAGCCTGCTAAATTCCAGGACAAACAGGAAAGTCCAGATATTGAATATATTGATTGTCATTGTTGTGTCAAAACCTGGATTTCATTGGTTTCCTCTGAAGTTACCACCGACCCATTTATTTGTAAGTAAGGGTTACAATGTACTTGATGTATATCAGCAAATACAGTATCTTTGTTTATAGTCTTCCTTTCATCTGATTCATAAGACTCCAATTTCCTCATCTCTAACCAATTCGCTGTTGTTTGACGGGCTTGACTAGAGATGGTATTTCTATTTCTGGGAGGGGATTCAAACATTATCAAATCATTCTGTTCCATAGGAGCTGAAGCTAAATCCAATTCTTTCCTACTCATCACAGTTAGCCTTTCTCTTAAGACGCCAATCTTGTTATGATTGCTTTTTTTTGAGTCAGGGGTAAACATTTATAAGAGTCTATTAACTGCTCTTTTTCACTGACCCTAGAGATATTAAATGGGTCTTGTGGGCAGCCTTTCTCAAAAGAGTTTGTCAATACAGGGTGTTGCTGCATGCAGTGGAACTCTTTATTAGGGGAGAGCAAGGGTGGAACTTTTTAAAATACAATTTTCAAACTTAAAAGTTGATTTAGAACCATATTCTCCCCAAACCTTGGAATTATTCTTTACTGAATGGGATAATAAAGGTTTCCTCACTGTATCCAGAAACACTCGGGTAGGTACCACACCCAACCTAATAACAGAAGCTTTCCTCTTCATAAAGAGGGAAGGTATTTAGCCGACCTAAATACTAGGATAAATTTTTGCGTTTGAGAAGGGGCGTATAAAAAATTGATAAATGAAAGATCAACTGCCTTAATTGGTAAATGTAGTATAGTACTGATATGCTTCCTAGCACAGCTCATTGTATTCCACCGAGGAATAGATTGTCTATAAGGGAATATACTTAAAGCAACCTGATTAACCTGAAGAGAGAGATTCATATCCTTTAGAAAGTTCTTAGCTACAGGGAATGAAGGAAGCTGGCTTGTATGAATGGTATTTGCAACTTTGATACCATCCTGCTTCTTAGTGATCATTTTTGAAGGAAATGTATGACTTTCCCTTTTATAGTGGAGGTAAGACAGTCTAGTTTGTTAAAATATTTCTTAATTCACTATAAATACTTTTTACAGTTGCCGCCACCAGATTATATTGTTTTTCTAAAAGCATCCTATCATTAGAAGGAGAAATAATCTCCTGAAAGTCATCATGTCTACTCCCATCTACTAGGTTGCTTTTAGTTGTATTGTTTCTGCCTTGTAGATACTGGGGCTCTAAGCTTTCCTCTCCTAGAATATCAAACCTATTAGAGGTAGGAACTGCAAATTTAAAAACATCTAATGGCTGCCTATCAGGTTTAAAAAAGTCATCAATCTTGGGCTGCTTAATTTTAAGGGGAGAAGAGTAAGTAGGACTTCCCCGAACTCTCTTTCTAGAAGCCATATTAATTGGCTTTCAACTAGAAATTAAAAGAACTGGGTTAAGTAAATAATGCTTAATTAACTAAATAATTAAATAGCTAAACAGATATGTACACATATATATGACTATAAAAATAGAAACATATGATTAACATATATCTGAGAATCTAAAAGAAATGAAAAAAAAGAATAAAGTCTAAAAAAAATACTGTTTTCACAAAGAAGGCAGTGCAGTTCAATTTTATGATCCTGAAGCAAATAGGCTGAGTAGCATATAGAACTCAGGGTGCACCTCTTGAACTCAGATCTGCATCCAGACTGTTGTAGGCAGCAGCTGTTTGGGCTCTTCTTTCGTCTTCGTTCACAGGCTTTATCAAAGTTTCATCAGAACTCCCCAGAGGTAATTCCTCAGACTCAAAAGCAGGGGCTATCAGCGTTATTATTGTCAATATCCACTGCTAGTTAGTCTCTTCTCTACCAGACGCTGCAGGACCCTCAAACAAAGGGATAACGAACAGTTCGCAGTTCACAGCTTGCTGTCCCACATCATCAATCAGACCTTAAAGGATGGTAGAAGGCTCTATATCCTCCCTTCCTCCTCCTCTTTGTCCAGCCAACAGGTCAAAGATACAACCTCAAATCTCAAGCCTCTGCTCACCACTTTAGCATTTCAGCTGTGAGTTCCAAATTATAGGCAAATAAAGATGATAAGGACAATGCCAAAAATGCAAACAGCTATGGAAAAGGACTGTTGTATATAAGCTTCTTCAACTTGAGTAAATATACCATCAGCAGTCCTCAATCCAGATGAAAATGGCAAGACAGCAGTTCTTAAGGAATAGTCGTGAATAGAAGTGTCTTCTCTGATGTAAACAACCCAGCTGTAATTTGCCTGGGCTCCACTCTGCCAGCACTCAGCTAGCCCTCAGCTGGCCTTCCAAAAGCTTCAGGTAGGTTAATTGTCAAGTGATCACAGCTGCCCAAATAAAGTCTTAAAATCTTAGAATCTTAAATAATTAAAACCCTAAGTAATAAAGATTTGGGGGTTATTAAAACCTCAGAACTTTAAAACTCAATGTTTAAAAGATCCAATGTTAAAAAGGTTGAAAAGATTAAAAGAGCAATAAAATAAAAAAAAAGCATCAACTTGCTCACTAAAATCCAGTTAAAAATCACCATTAAGGACTAAAAAACACAACAAGTTATTCCTTTCTTCAATTGGACTAATAGAATACCAAACCCTCCACTGCACTTACGGGTAGCAGACCAAAGCAACAAGACTAACCAGGAGCAAAAGCTTTGCTTTCTCCACCCCTTCTTATCAGAAGCAGTACATAAAAAACAAAGTCAGTGGTGCACCAATTTAAGCAGCTAAACTTGCACACTGAGAAAAACAAATGTACAACAGAGATGGGTTGGCATCCAAACAGTGAACTATGCCAAAGATAACAGAGGATAACAAAAGAATAAACAAAAGGCTAAACTTTCAGAGGAGCTCTTTACAGCAGCTGCTGCCTCGTCGCCATCTTGGCTCCTCCCCCCAAGGTAATCACAGCTCATCAGCTCAATCAGAGTTAGAAGAACATGAACTGAAATTTGGTTGGCATGTGTACCTTTGGTATGGGAAAACAAAGATAAATATGAGAGTTAAGAACCATATTAGGAGAGCATTGTTGAGAGTATGGGGGAAAATATAGACAGTTTTGGTATGAAAACACCTGTTTGGGTCTCACCACAAGAAGTGTTCCACAGAAGAGAATTAGTAGGCATACAAAAATGGCGTTTTATTGGAAATGGACCAAGGAGGATGGAAATTCAAGGACCAGCAGCAATAAGATGAAGAAAGATACAAGATATAATGGTTAACTTATTTTACTTAAGAGAGGGATTTAGGAAAGATAAAGTTAAATTTAATTTTGAAAAAGGAGAAACAGAATTTGAGAAAGTGATCTGTATGGAAAATTCCTACTTGACAGCAAAAATATATAAATCATTGCTAAGATTTGAAACGAAGGGAGAGCAAATTAAAAACTGTATGGTGAAATGGACAAAGAATATAGGCTGTTCTATTCAATTGAAATACTGGGAAAGGGTTTGTGAAAGGGATTAAAATTAACCCAGTGTTACAATTATAAAGAATTTTGTTCTTGTTGTTTTTACATTGATGTACTGGTGATATGCGGCCCCTGACAAACTGGCTAAAATCTTTTTTTAAAAATGTTGGAAAGATGATAAACATGTAGGTACATTCTACCATCTGTGGTGGACTTGTAATAAAGCTAGAAAATATTGGTTATTAATCAGTTGGAAGAAACAAGATTCTGGGAGCAGAAAAAGTATTTAGACACAAACTCTTCTTCTAAATATGAGATTATGAGGATAAAAAAGAGAGAACAGAACTTTATTACATTATTTGATAAGAGCAGCAAGATTAACATACGTTAGATATTGGAAACAGGACCAGATTCCAAGAAGAAAGGACTGAAAAAGTAATGCAATTAGCTACAACAGATAAATTGACTGATTAACCCTGACCTATACTATAGGTTAAAGTAAGAATTGGTGATGGTGCAAAAATGGGTTTTACTATTTAGAATATATGATTCTCTGTCTGGGAAGCTATGTGCACACACAAATGAGAGTTATTAAGAGAGGAGACTTTGTATGTACAGTCATCCCTCCACATTAGGAGGTTTCACGTTTGCACTTTCAATTATTCATGGATTATTTGCTGTGACCTCTGCTGCTTCCCTATGTTGTTTTTAATAGGGACTGCAAGCCTCGTGATACTGAGAAAATGCAAACAAGGCTTGTAAGTCTCTATTAAAAATGATGTGAGGCAGCAGTGGAAGTGGTCATAAGCACCACCAGCCACCCACTTCTGCCTTGTGAAGGAACCCTGATGCCTCAAAGGAATACACTGATCATACTTTTTTGTGTGTTAAAAATGGTTTGAGAGGGCCTAGAGTTATTCACGGTTTTTTCACTTTCACAGGGGTCCTGTGCTCCTAACCCTAGCTAATATGGAGGGATAGAATCATAGAATCATAGAAATGTAGAGTTGGAAGAGACCACACAGGCCATCCAGTCCAACCCCTTGCCATGCAGGAACACCCTCAAAGCACTCCCAACAGATGGCCATCAAGCCTCTGCTTAAAAACCTCCAAAGAAGGAGACTCCACTACACTCCGAGGCAGCAGATTCCACTGCCGGACAGCCCTGTCAGGAAGTTCTTCCTGAGGTTCAGGTGGAATCTCCTTTCCTGCAGCTTGAATCCATTGCTCCTTGTCCTGGTCTCTGGAGCAGCAGAAAACAAGCCCTCTCCCTCCTCTACGTGGCATCCCTTCAAATATTTAAACAGGGCTATCATGTCCCCTCTTAACCTTCTCTTCTGCAGACTAAACATACCCAGCTCTCTAAGTCTGTCCTCATAGGGCGTGGCTTCCAGGCCTCTCACTATTTTGGTCGCCCTCCTCTGGACTTGCTCCAGCTTGTCAATATCCCTCTTGAATTGGGATGCCCAGAACTGGACACAGTATTCAAGATGGGGTCTAACCAAAGCAGAGTAGAGCGGTACCAGTAACTCTCTCGATCTAGACACCATACTCCTATTGATGCAGCCGAGAATTGCATTGGCTTTCTTGGCCGCTGCATCACACTGCTGACTCATGTTCAGCTTGTGATCTATGAAGACTCCTAGATCCCTTTCACACATACTGCTATCCAGCCACGTGTCCCCCATTCTATATTTCTGTATTTCATTTCTTCTACCTAAGTGTAGGACCTTACACTTCTCTCTGTTGAATTTCATTTTGTTCGCCTTGGCCCAGCTCTCCAATCTATCCAGGTCATTTTGAATGTTGATCCTGTCCTCTGGTGTATTAGCAACCCCTCCCAATTTGGTATCATCTGCAAATTTGATGAGCATGCCCTCTATTCCTTCATCCAAGTCATTGATAAAAATGTTGAACAGCACTGGGCCCAGGACAGAACCCTGTGGCACCCCACTAGTCACTTCTCTCCAGGATGAAAGCAGCCATTCGTGATCACCCTCTGGGTTCGGTCGGTAGCCAATTACAAATCCAACTAACAGTAGCCCTGTCCAGCCCACATTTTACTAGCTTCTTTGCAAGAATGTCATGGGGAACTTTGTCGAAGGCCTTACTGAAATCGAGATATGCTACATCCACAGCATTCCCTTCATCTATCAAGCTAGTAACTCTATCATAAAAAGAGATAAGATTAGTCTGGCATGACTTATTTTTGAGAAATCCATGTTGACTTCTCGTGATTACCGCGTTGCTTTCTAAATGATTAGAAACTGACTGCTTAATGATCTGCTCCAGGATCTTTCCGGGTACTGATGTCAGGCTGACTGGGCGATAATTATTTGGGTCCTCTTTTTTCCCTTCTTGAAGATGGATGGGGATAACATTTGCTCTCTTCCAGTCTGCTGGAACTTCTCCTGTCCTCCAAGATTTCTCAAAGATTATAGCAAGCGGTTCCGAAATGACCTCTGCCAGCTCTTTTAATATCCTAGGATGCAATTCATCTGACCCTGGAGACTTGAATTCATCCAGTGTGGCCAGGTATTCTTGTACCATCTCTCTACCTATTATGTGCCTCATTTCTCCTGCTTCCTCCCCTGCCCCCCAACCGCCAGGTTGAGTGCTTGTATCCTTCTGGGAAAAAACTGAGGCAAAGAAGGTGTTAAGTAGCTCTGCCTTTTCTCTTCCCCCTGTGAGTAATTCACCATCTTCTCTGTGCAGCGACCCTATCGTCTCCCTCTATTTTCTTTTGCTGTGGACATATTTAAAAAAGCCCTTTTTATTGTTTTTAATGTCTCTGGCCAGCCTAAGTTCGTTCTGTCTTTAGCCTTTCTGACCTCCTCCCTACATCTCCTGGCTACTAGCTTAAATTCTTAAAACGACTGTATTAGCTAGGTAACTGCAATCAGTGATGTGCGAGAAGTCAGGAGGGTGGCAGGGGGAGAAGGTAGTATATGGATTATGTTCACTGTTAATGTGTTGTACTCTTCTTGTTTGATTGTGGTTTGTATAAAATAAAAATATTTAAAACACTACATAATTAATGAAAACACTGAAGAGTGTCAGTCTCAGGAAAGAAGCCTGCAGCACTCCACTCAAGTCTTCCTTCCAGTTTGAAGCTCAGGAACTAATGATTCTTTGAACATGATTTTCCAAACAATTAGGGATCCATCTGAGTGTTCCAATCTATTCCATATTTAAATAATTTGCTCATCAATATATCATGAGGTACTTTATCAAATGTTTTTTGAAATCCAAATAAATGACATCTACAGCATTCCCACTGTCTACCAAACCAAGGACCCAATCAAGAAAAGATATACCGTATGTTTAGTTTGGTAGTATTTGTTCCATGCTGGCTCCCACAAATTACTGCACTGCAATCCTGACACAGCTATCCCCCAGTTTTTGTTGGTTCATTTTTTGATGTTCTACTGCTTTGATGCTTGCAAATTAGACAAGCTCTACTAATTCAACAAGGGGTCTGCTCTTTTGTCACTACTTCTTGCCTACAGAGGCTCACTTAGAACTGCATGTGCCCCCAGTGCCAACTCCTGCCAATGGAAAGAGAGGACCTCTTAGGTTTGCAGAATCAATTCTTCCTCTGTTCTATCCAGACAGTCTTCGTGCTCTCTGATGCACTGGAGTCTCAATACATAACAGCAGTGCACTGACCTCTTCAAGAGAGCCACCAGTTTGCAATTGCTGCAAGTGTAGTCAGTGAGGCTTTCTGACAAGAAGACAAACACTGCATAAATACTGCAGTAGATGACAATAGATTCTTCTGCCTCCATCCCCACAGTTATTTTTTTTCATTTCTTTCAGACTCTAATAAGTCTTACTGATGGGTGCATTCCTTGTGGCACATGCCACTGGCCCTTAGAAATTATGTTCAAAAGACTGAGACAGCAGTTATATAGAGCTCATAGCTGCCGCTCTTTTAGACCATGTGCCCAGGGGCAGCACAGGGGCAAAAATAAACAAAAGCTCCCACAAAAGCCATCAAAACAAAGAGAGAAACAGAGAGACAGAGAGTATCAAAGATGACCACCCAAAACATAGCTCAGCTTCTGCCCTCTCCTCAGAGACAGATTTGGCTCCATGTACAATACTGGCTGGAGCATGTCTCTTATATGCAACTGTACAATTTTTTTTCAACACTCTGTACTAGCCAGAAAATTCAGTCAAAACTGTCTGGACCAGACTCAGTGTTTTGGTAAGGCAATTGCCTCAGATGGCAGGTGTCAAAAGCAGCAAATCTCACACAGTGAAACTGCAGGTGATGCTGCTGTATCCTTTTCCTTTCCAGCATGAAGAAAACATGGCTGCTACCCAGTCTGCCTTCTCCTCTTCCCCTGTACAGTGGTGGAGTGGCACTTTGCTTCTCAGCTCAGAAAACAGGTTACCTTGGGCCTTCCCTCATCAGGACTCCAGGTATTGAATCTGGAGGTTCTAAACTCTTTACTGATTAAGGCAAATGCATAACTACCCCTTTTACACCAACCATTCTTCAGCCAAGTGGAGGAAGTGCATAAATGATTATAACATTTTTACCTTTGGCTTGTTTGGGTGTGCTTTGACAGCGCAAGAAGACTGTGCAGATCCAAAGATATTGCTGGTTTTTCCACCAGGGGGATGTGTAAGTTGTCTCAAAGGGTTAGGTTTACAGTCCTCAAAAATTCCACTATCCTTTCCACCTGCAAGACAGGAAGTTACCAGGAATCACTCTTTTCATTCAGATTCTCTGGACAAAGGCATGAGAAACTCCAAGAAAGAGTCTCACGTCAACAACTATATTTGTCTGTTTCACTGACTGAGATTTACTGTTTCTTTTTCTACAGCATGCACTGACTTTTGCCCTAACAGATCAGGAATGAGAAAAGAACTAATGTGCAGCACCGTCAGCAGTAACACCTGCAACAGTGGCAAAGAGAACATAACCACTCTAACCTCTCCTGGAGTCATTTCAACCCTTCAAGTATCTTAGACAGAACATTGTGAGGTTAGACAAATGACTAAACTGAGGCTGTGACACTTTGACATATCATGAAATGATGTGACTTGCTAAAAAAGATTGTAAGACTCAGCAAAATGGAAGTAAGTAAGAAAAAAGGGAGACTACATTACAGATCAAAGGAAGCCACAGCCATGATTTTACATGTCCCACAAAAGTACAGACAAGAGTCTACATTCAAAAGGAAACATCTTGATGAGCACCAGCCATTTGCAAATGGAAAATGTTTAATGTTCTCCACATGAGCTGACATAACAGGACTACAGGACTGCTCTGTACTAAAGCAATAAATGGTTAAAGACAGGCTACTGATTCTACAAGACAAAGCCCATCCACCCATAATGTCCTCAAAAACAGAGTCGCTCTCACCTGGAGGATTTGTTCTCTTTGGAACAATCTGAGGTTCTTCATCTCCTCCAAATATGTTAGAAGCCATTCTGTGTGGTCTGAGAGAGGCAGAGACTTCTTCAGGGCTTCCAAAGATATTGCTGGAACTTCCTCCTGGAGGTTTCAGCACTCTGTTTTTCAGAACAATTGTAAGAAAAACAGCCATGAGCACATACAATGTGTTATCTTAATTCTACAATATAGAGAGCAGAATTGTTTTTTAAATTGCTCAGTGACAAATTTGCTGGGGTGTATATACAACATTAAAGCAAGAAAAAAAATACAAACCATTAACTGAGTAAGGATCTTCCATTAGCTTTGTGGCCTTCATGAGACAATTCAAGTGGGGTTGGGGAAGGCATGAATAACTTTTCTTGGTTGGAAAGCAAAGGCCTTGGTGAGTCATACATTGTCTACCACTAAGGGTACAGACCTCACTGGCTTTCTACAAAGATAAGATTTGCTCAGTTGCATTGGAAAAAGAGCAGATTATCATGTGGAATTAAGCAATCAGAGAATCAAATGGAAGGGATTATAAGAGCCATCCAGTCCAATCCCCGGCCATGCAGGAATACACAGCTAAAGCAATGAAGCACAGTACTGTATTAGCAATGAAGCATAGTACTGTATTAGCGTTCATATGTAGCTCAAGGTTGATAGCGTTCATATGTAGGTCAAGGTTTCCTCAGTGCACTTTTTAGACAATATAACAGGTAACTCTTTCTCAATTATATCTTTAGACTTTCATAAAAACTCTAAAAATTACAATTATCATACAACAGCCCTTTGGCTGTTAACCTCCAATCCAAGAAGTCACATTCTCTGACCAGATCCTACTAGGGTTCAATTACTCTTCTGCCTCTCACTAGGCTTCTAATGGGAACTAAACCTCCCAAAACAGTTATATGCTCTGACTGGCTAAGGGTCTCTACTCCACAGCTCCTTGCTAGGCTCTCACTGAAAGAATTCAAATACCCAAAGGTATTTGGCTTCATATAACTTTTTCTCTCAGCCATAAGCCCCTCCCACACACTACTGGGCTGGGTTTTTCTCCTGAGGTGCCATTCTGGTTGCCAAGCAACCTGCTTCCAGGCTGCTTTGGCACTTCAGACAGCCACACTCCAGAACCATCACAGTAGTCTTTGATGAGAAAAGGAACATAATTGGCTTTTAAACTCTGATGAGAAGAGGTCCATTCTTCTACCTGTTTGGGTATAGCTGTTTTTTATTTCCTTTTATGGAGTGTTGGACTTCTCATATAAAAATAAACTGGTTTAAAGCAAATGCCTGTCCAAAACATCAAATAGGCTACTGAATTATAGAAACCAAGTTTACTACATCCAGTTTTGGATATTCATAAGGCAAAGCGGTATTCTGTATTCACTACTGGTGCAGAATTGGGGGGAGGTGTTTGAGGACAAATTGAATTTTTTTTCTGCAAGGCTCTAACCAGCCATTGATGAAGAAGATTGCCCTTAAACTACCCACTTTAAGGGGGGGGGATATTTGATGGAAGTACTAATAAAATAGCTTTCCTTTCCCTTTCATATTTGTTTATAAGTATTTGGTAACTTTGTTTATATTGTTTGGATGTTTTGATATGGTCTGTTCATTTAGTCAATAAACTTTTAAAACATCTCAACCTGGATATTATATTCCTGCTGATGCAGCCTCAAACTGCCTTGGCTTTTTTTGAGTATATCACACTGCTGACTCATGAGCTTGTGGTCTAACTAAGACCCTTAAATCCTTCTCACATGGACTGTTGCCAAGTCAAATGTTCCCTGTTCTGTATTTGTCCCTTTTTAATTTTCCTGCCTAAACATAGTACCTTACATGTATCTTGATTGAAATTCATTTTGTTAGATCTAGTCCAGCCTCCAATGTGTTATGATCACTTTGAGTCCCAACTGTCTCCTGCAGTATTAGCCACCTCTCCTTATTTGATGCTATCTGAAAATTTAATAAGCATGTCCTGTATCCCATTGTCAAAGACGTTTATAAGATGTTGAACATCACTGAGTAAAGGACAGAACCCTGACGTATCCCATAAAACTCAGTAACTGTTCTTGTTGCTAGAGCAAAGCAGGCTACAGGAGACCCTACTGTTAATATCTCTCAGTAAATGTACTTTTTTTTCCCATGTGAACTTTCACCAGAACAGTCAAACACTAGAAAAAAAGAACTTTCTCTAGGGGAACTGTACTGCAGGCAATAAAAGAAATAGTGAACAAGGTCAGCAAAACTAGCTCAACACACACAGTCCCTCTAGGTCACAAATGTTCTCAGGTATCTTAGGTCATTTCTGCCCAATGTCACTATAGTGCAACAGCAGCAGGTTGTTTTCAGTCCAGGAGCCACACAGCACATCGTCACTATCCAGCTGCTATCCTGTGCCCAAGCACCGCCAAATCATTGTATTCTATTTACAGAAAAATAGCTGTTAAGAGCCTCCTTTAGCATTTCAATTCCATCAGCCGTCTTAGTGCGGTACCGTTATAGCACTTGATAGTGCTTCTTGTTACTTCAGATCCAGCAGTGTGGGCATGCCCAGCTTGTCGTTCCCTCAGCAACTCCCATGGCATGGCAAATTTGGAATCTACTACTTCTGTGTTTATTTTACATTTGTCCTTTGAATTAATTTTATTTTTTCAATACTTTTTTTAGGATTATAGCGCACAAATGCAATAGTGTACAAGCATGTCATGAGCTTACAATGTGGCTGCACTAGCACAGCTTCCAAAAAAACCCTGCCCAATCATGCGTGCTGGGATTGGGTGAAGGCAGGCATGGAAGTGGCCAAGAATGCTTTTGTGCAGAAGAAGCATCGCTGGCAATACTGCTAATCATCCAATTAAGACAGAAAGGTACAGAAAAGAGCATTCCTAACCCAACGGCATCGTGTGAATGGCAATGCTGGAACTGTAGTGCTACAACGCACTAATGGCACCTAGTGCAGAAATGGCATTAGTTAAAACAGTCAGTGGCATTTGTCAGGTACTGCGATTTTGTAAGTAATTTCCTCATCTGTGGAACAATTATTAGCCCCATTAACTTTGTTCAAGAATCATTTTCCATAAGCAGGACATGTTGTTGCTGCTGTGTGCCTTCAAGTTTTTCCAACGTATGGTGACCCTAAGGAGGGTTGCAGGGTTTTCTGGGGCTGAGAGCATGTGATGCACCAAAGGTTTCCTCAGCTGACCTGGGAAGTGAACCGTCATCTCCACAGTTGTAGTCCAACACTCATATCACTCCACCACGCTAGCTCATAAGCAGGATGTATCAACTATAAAAATCAATGATGCTATCAGTTGATTTGATATGACTGACCAACCTACCAGCTGTGAGCCCATGTTCAGGTATTCATAAGACGCAACCATGAGTTCAGCCCCTACTTTAAGTTGTTCAAGCCATGAAAATATGGGAAGACAGCCATCCTCCAGATGGTTCATCTCCAGCCAAAAGGGTAGCGTGCAGCTCTGGCTGAGATGGAAGGCAAACATAACTCAGCTTCACTATAGCTGCCGCTGTTTCAAGATGGTAAAGTGAGTGCAAGAGAATAGGCTAAAGCGTTAGAAATTAGTTGAGTACTGAAGGAAACGGCGGTGCACCTATAAGCTTGAACTAATGTTGCAAATGTTGTTGTTGGGCAGAGCTGCAGAACTGCCTCCATTCAATGTAACTAATTTGTGACTTGACAGTTCATGGAAGATTCTGTTGGTCCTCATAGGACATGGTTTCCAGACCTTTTATCATTCTGGTCAACCTTCTGCAGACATGTCCCTATTACTGTTGAATTGCTTTTACCACCAGCAAGTTCTTAATGTTTAGATGTAATCTCTTTTCCTGAAAATTGAAGCCATTGCTCTGTCGATTAGTCTCTGCAGCAGCAGCAAAGAAGCCTGCTCCATCCTAGATATGACATCGCTTCAAATATCTAAACAAAGCTATCATGTGACCTCTTAACATTCTCTCCTCTAGGCTAAACATAAGCTGCTTCTCACAGGGCGCAGTTTCCAGGCCTTTTACCATCTTGGTCGCTCTCCACAGGATATATTCCAGCTTGTCTTTTTTTTTTTGTAATAATTTTTATTGATTATACAGCAAAGAAAAAAAACAAAAACAAAAAAATAAAACACCATGTGATATACATAATAGTGGAACAAAAAAATTGCAACCAACGCAAACTTACATTATTATTTCTCTCTATTACCATTAGAATCATAAACTTATTCAGCTTATTCTATATCATACTACTTGTATATTTTTGTTACCTATCTTTAATATATTCCAGCTTGTCAATATCTTTCTTGAACTGTGGTGCATTGAACTGGACACAGTATTCCAGATAAGATCTGACCAAAGCAGAACAGTGTGGTACTATTACTTCCCTCGATCTAGACACTATACTCCTATTGTGTGACAGTGAACATGTTCTTCTCAGATTTGTTATATGGAGGAAAATGGAAGCTTTAAGAAAGTATATTTTAGTAAGCTTAAATACTGAGATCACATGGTCAGAAATGCCAAAGAGAAATGAGTTCAAGAAGAATGGGAGGTTCTTAAAGGGGAAATATTCAAAGCACAATTACAAACAATTCTAAAGAGGAAGAAAAGTGGGAAGGTCCAAAAAATCAGAATGAATGTACAAAGAACATTCAGATGAGCTGAAATTTAAGAGACACATATATGATACAGCAGTAGGGAAAAATCACAAAAGAGGAATACAGATGAATAGCTAATTCTTGTAGTGAGAAGGTCAGGAAAGTAAAAATGCAAAATGAGCTCAGGCTTACTACAGAGGTTAAAAATAATTTTAAAAGGCTTTAAAAAAAAAAAGCTATCTTCAGAGGAAGAAGAAGCACAACAAAATGGCTGGGTCACTAAATAGAGAAAAGGGGAAAATCTTTGCCTCAATCTTCCTCAAAACGAAAAATAATATTCTACCTGGTGAAAAAAGAATTTATGATGTAGTAATGGGACTGCACTACAGAATAGATAAGCATGTACAGGCTTTTCCCACTTATCTCACAGGTTAGGGACCAGAGCACTGTCAGAAAACATGGTCTAAAAGTGGAATCCATGCACTGTACTATAAGGAGCATGAAGGACTGACCACACATGCTCCTTGCCAAGTCTTTGCTGGCTTGGCAGATTTTTTCTCTTCAGCTTGCATCACAAACAGCAGGAGCTTCCTGTAGTAAATACCTTGTTAGTTTAAATGAATGCATGTCTCCATGACCAGATGAGCTGGATCCCAGGGCTCTATAGAAATCTGCAAATGTAATCTAGATCCATTGTTGATAATCTTTGAAAATTCATGGAGAAAAGAGAAGTTCCAGCAACAAATAATGCCCCACCTTCCTAGGAAAAAAGAAGACCCAGCCAACTTACTGACCAGAAAGCTTGACATCAATACCAGGAAAGATCTAGAACAGATCATTAAACATTCAGTCCAGAACCACTTAGAAAGGAATGCCGTGATTACTAACAGCAGCATGGTTTATCAAAAACAAGTTATGCCAGATGGATCTGATCTCTCTCTCTCTCTCCTTCACACAGGTATAGGCTTGGTAGATCAGGGGAGTGCTGCAGAAATATACATCTTGATTTTAGTAAAACTGTTGACAAGGTCACCCTGATATTTTTTTTAGACAGGTTAGTGTAACATGGGCTAGACAGTGCTACTGTTAGGTGAATTTGTAACTAGTTGATGGATCAAACTCAAAGGGTTCACCATGACACCACTTCATTGTGAACTCAAGTGACTAATGGAGTTCCACAGGGTTCTGACCTTGTCCTGGTGTTACTCAACATTTTTAAAAATTACTTGGATCAGGGAACAGAGGGCATCATTATAAAATCTGCATATCTGTGTGTAACTAATACTCCAGAGGACAGGATCATGATTCCAAATGATCTTAACAGATTAGAATGCTAGGCCAAATCTAATTAAATAAAACTAAATAAAGTTCAATTAGGATAAATATAAGGTACTACATTTAAGCACAAAAAAATCAAATGCATAAATATAGAATGAGGGACACTTTGCTTTGAAAATTCATGTGAAAATGATCTCAGAATCTTAGCACATCGCAACTTAAACATTAGTCAACAGTGCATTTCTAGGCTGCATCAATTGTACAGTATCCAGACTGAGGAAAATAATAGGAAGACTACTGATAGGTTGTAGTGTTTCCAGAGGAAGCTGACCAAGATGGTAAAAGGTCTCAAAAACAAGTCCATGACATGCCCTGTCCCTGACCTTTGTCTGAAACATCACCTGTATTCTTCCATTTGTACTGTCTAATGATTCCAGATAGAAATAATCATTTGAGACATCATCTGATATCTCATGCTGCCACGAAATACTTCCCTTATTCCCCTCACTGATGTTCTCTTTAGAATAATTACTGCGGTGTTCCTATTTCGAGATTAAATTGCTACGGATATATTTTACCTGCACCCTAAATTATTTGGTGACTAAGGTAGACCTGTCCATGAGATGGGTGTTTCATTGACTTAAGAGAATTTTCTGTCCCAGCATCTAAATCAGATGCTGTGTGTCAACCAATCAATCACTTATTATGGTCACAGACCAGCATGAGCAAAGATTATAGATTTTATCTTAAAATACATAAAATATGAAATGTGTAAAACAGAGTGACATAAAACATAATGCAAAAATACATAAAATATGAAAAGCGTAAAACAGTGACATAAAACAAAATGCAATAAATACAATAAATACTTAAAATTCACATGTAGTAATACTAATGCTAAAACCAGTTATAAATGTAGATTAAAACTCTTTATCTGAGTCAGTATATTAACACTACTCCTTATAACTCCCATGGCTAGTTGGTTCTTTATTGCTGTTCTCTATTGCTGGTTTGTTATCTGCCTATGAGTGGCAATGGCAGACACACAAAATCTAGCAACCCTGTTTGTAATATGTGAGTCCTGATCAGCAAGCAGATATGAAGCTGTGTGTTGTGACATGTTAGTGTGTTGGCTGCAAGGTGTAAGTGTTTCACACAAACATGAGGGGTGGAGGAGCTGCCTCTCCTGCTGCCCCCCCCAGCTGCCCCACCCGATGAAGACCCCAGCAAGTGCAGCAGCAGCAGCGATGGGCCAGGCTCAGGGGGAGGGGCTGCCTCCACTTACTGAATTACTGTGTCACGAAATGATGCATGTTGAAAAAGTATGCCACCAACATGAAATGTTTGGAAAGCTCTGATCTAAATCATTCGAATTACTAGGTGGAGCAGTAATCAGGATCCTTACAGCAATTGGTGAGATCACAGCTGCCACAGAAGCCATATATCTGAGGCAATCTTTTTTTATCTCTTTTAGATCTTGAAAAAAAATAGCTAAAATTAATCCTGTTCAAAGGCAACAACTCTGCAAATACTTTAATAGATCAATTTTTGAGGTGCTGTCCCCTTTTATGGACTCATTTACGACTTGTGAGGAGGATACATCAACATCATTTCTCAAAAAGAGAGATGGGATGGAAAATTTTCCAGGGTATTTTCTGATGCTATATTTTTCCAAGGAAACACTTCCACATTATCCACATAGAAAAGACATATATGCATAGTTGTCTGGGGTGCTGTATTGCAATCAATCAAGTAAGAGAGGTTAAACAAAAGATGTGAAGTTCTGGTTATTCTTTTAAGGAGACAAGCATGGACAAAACCATGTGTTCAGAGGAAAGACTAATAATGAAAATGCATTGCTAAGCTTGTTCCTGCTTTACAAAACTATTATCAGGTTTTTCTCCCAAAGTTGAACAAATAAGTTATGCAGGAAGTGAAAGAGTGATTGAAGCCTGAAGGTACTACTTACACCTCAACAAAAGAAAGTTAAACTGTTGAATAAGAAATATCATGTACAATTCTCTTTAGGGTATGTGACCTTAAAAGTGGTGTTCTTACAGATGTAGTCATTTTTTGTCAAATGTTGGGATATTGCAGTACATTCTATCTTCTTTACATTATTACAAACATTCCAATAAAATAATTTCCACACAAAGCTTTGAGTTATGTTTGAATATTTAAACCAATGTGCTAATCAAATATTTAGACAGCTATTTTTCTGAATATTGACATCATCATTTTACAATTAAAATTTTTTAAAAGAAGATTGCAAAGCAAAGTTTACTTGTTGTCATTTATCTATTTACTAGACCTAGATCTTCTATTTGAAATACACCCAAAGAAACTAGTTATCCTTCCTGGTTTCCAAAAAATACTCACAGACTGAGATTACATAGAGACTTGAATTCTTTTAGTTCAGCTAGCCATTCTGGTACTATAGTGGGCCCTTCACTTTTGAGGGTTTAGTACTTGTGAATTTGATTATTCAGGGTTATTCATTTATTTATATACTAAAAATCACCCTATTTGCTTTCACCATGGAAAAAATGTGTTCTCTCTAAGAATTTCTAGGTCCTCCAGGGCGATTCTGCGGTCAACTTCCAGTGAAAGCATGCACGACCCATGTCTCTCCTGAGTTTCTGCTGAAAACCAGTGCTCTTTTTCTTAGAATTGGGAACAGCTGCTCTGATATTTGTAAAACTGTCTGTAGTTTTATAAGTAATTTTGAAGAGGAGTTTTAATTTCTTTTAATTGGTTTAGTGATGTATTAAAAGTTGTTAATGTTTTTCCTATAAAGGGGTTAAGATGATAAAATGCCTTAGATAAATAAACAGATAAATATATCCATAATCCAGGGGCAATGATATTCATCTGATACGCTCCATTTAGGAACTGTAGCTGCACAATAGAAAACTAGACAATGCACAGGTAGAGATGATCAGGATCAGAACGGTGACAAAGGTAGAATGAGGTAGAACGGTAGCAAAGAAGTTTCCATACTAAACCTCTGGAATCGCATACAGAAACACCTCGCGGTGCATTATTACTGGGTTACCCTGCAAAGTAATTCCATTATCACTGGTTTGTGTTGGTGTATGTACGTTTTATCACCATGTTACTCAACTCAGCTTTTCCCCCTCACTGGAAAAAAAGCAAAAATAGTACGAACACCGTGGAATGAGTACTACCTTCCCACTTCCCATAAAAACTTAGCCCGGTTGGGCACCGTTAGGATACGAAGGCTTTTCTAATGTATTTATTTTTTTAAGAAAAAACGCTTTACTAAGTGATAGCGCGCAGGGCTCCTGAGAAGCAGGCCTCCCTCGCTCCGAGCACAGCAGCCGCGCCGCCCCCGCCCCCGCCCCGCGCCCCTCTGCAAGGGAGGGCACGGATCGGTTCCCCTGACACCGGAAGACAGCCGCCAGAAACGGCACGTGACGCACCTCAAATCAAGGTGAACGATAATCGGGAACACACCCCGAGCTGGAAACAAGCAAAGCAAAAACGGGGTGTTTTTACCATCCCACCCCAGCCCGCAACCCCTTAAACGCACGGCCATGCTGAAAGTGGAATAATAACGCTACAACAGTCTAGTGCGGAAATGGCCTCCGTTCCTTTTCCCTCCGCAGGGGAGAGGGGCGGCCCCGCCGAGTCACCGGCTTCCGCCTTAGGGGACCTGTTCGCTCCCAGGGGCGAGAATCTGGCCGAAGGGATCCAGAGGTCCTGCGTCTACCTCTCTGGCCTCAGTTACCAGAGGCCAGTCCGCTCAGACCGGCCGAATTTACCTCGAGCTGGGCTTCGCCACGTCGGTTTCGGAACCCTGGAACATAATAGCGACGAATAATGGTGACAACGAAGCGCTCCCACCGCCGGCCGCTTCGCCTGCGCTCCGCGCGTAACTGCCGCTGAGCAGCGTTGGATTCCTCCGGCTGCGCCCTCGGATAATTCGATTGGTCAATGGAAACGTCGTTCAGTCCCCATTTTAACCACTCAGCGACGAACGGGTGAGACTCCCTGGCAAGCTTGAGGCGGGGAAAGTTTTAAGGGGGCGGGATAGAAGGAGAAAGGGAAGACGCTTCCGAGCGCCCGCAAAAATTTCCATGCACCCTATTGGACGATTCTGTTGCCTTTGTAAAATACTCCGGAACTCCTTGGGACGAGCCCCAGGCCTTTAGTTGCGGGAGGGCGTCGGCCGCCCTAGTCGGCGTTCTGGTAAATTGGGACAGGGCTAGTCAGGCGTAACGGGCGGTATAATCGTATTCGTCGAATGCAACATTAACCTTTAAAATATTTATCGAGGCGGGCAGTGATTTCTGTTTCTTGAAATTTGTTCTCCATTGTAAAAAATAAATACTACTTGAGACGTGGCTGCAACGGGAATACGAATCAAGCCGATCATAGGATTTTCTTGGGGAAGTGAAAAAAATGTATTAAAAAAGGCCACTGCCGCCGCCTGAGGCTGAGATGGGGGGGTGTGGATTGCCGAGAGTCACCCGGGGGCCTCGGAGGCTGAGCCCTCTTGGAACAGCAGCCGCCCTGGAATCCTGGGCCAACCCGAAGAGCGCTGCGCCGCACTGGCTCTGAAAATAATTTTACAAAAAACGGTCAAGGACATTGCAGGATGAAACAGTTACATTGTCGTGGCCTCAGGGGGGCAAAAAAGAAAAGAAAACAGGCCAGCACGGCCCCATCGTGCCCAGGGCCGTCAGTGGAGGAAAGGTCCTCCCTCCGTCCCTCCCAGCTGCCAGGGCTGGCCTTACAGGGGGAAAAACCTCCCTTCCACCGTCTCCCTTTCCTTGTGTGCCCTGTTTTTTCAGATTGTCCTCAGCCTTTAGGCTCAGAAAGTCCCCACCTTTTGACCTCCCCGTCTGAGCACTCAGTCTTTTGACACTTCCAAATTAAGGAAAGTTCCATAGATTTATTGGGGGTTCCTCTCTTTCTTCTTTGTTCCTTAATCAGCATTAATACTCTAGTGCATAAGGTGCAGGCATATCAGGTTATGGGCCCAGGTCTAGCCCTTTTGTTGTTTTGAGAGTTCCCTTAAAGGGTTAAAGTAGATCAAAGAGCCAGGCCATGGGTGGAAACAACCGAAGCATGGTATCCTCTAGAGGTAATGAACCAACAGTTCCCAAGCTCACAGGGAACAATTATGCAAATTGCATTTGTTGCATAGAACTCAAATTAGCAAGAAATTAATCTTTTAAGAAAAATATTTTTAGTGAAGAATAAAATAACTATATCAAAATGTACATTGACATATGCTTTTTTCTTTCATTTTTTACAAATATTCTGATAGTAAAAAACATAAGACACTACCCTCTCCCTCTCTTATTTCCCTCTTATACCCCTTTCTATCTTCCATTATTTTGCTTTTCACAAATTTTTGAATAGCTGTTTCTTTAACAACATTGTCAATTTCTCCATTTCCATCATGTCCATTATAGTCATCTATCAAAAGTGTTTCATCAGATTTCCACTTTTGTACATAAATAATTCTTGCTGATGTGACCAAATATAGAATTAATTTTGAGTGTTTTTTTGATATAGGGTGGTTGCCTATCATGTTCAACAGATAGGCTTCAATTCAGCTTTTGTTCCAAAATTTTTTGAGATTAATATATATGTTTGTTTCCTTTATTTTATTTTATTTTTTTGGTTACAGAACAAAGCCACCACATGTGAAAGAAAGTTCTGCTTTCTTTACATTTCCAACAAGTTTCTTCTTTCATTTTATATATTTGAGATAATTTGGCATGCATCATATACCAACAATATAACATTTTGTAATAGTTCTTTTTTAGATTAATATTCAATATAAATATTAAGTCCTTCCCTCATGATTTCTGTCAGTCATCAAAGTCAATTGTATGACCAATATTTTGGGCCCATTTAACTGTGGAGTCTTTTTTAATCTCTTTTTCTACATCTCGTTCAAGAAGGATCTTACATAGTTTAGATATTATTTTTGGTTGTTTTCATTAGAATCTCATCTAATTCATTATATTCATTTGCGATTCCATAAAGTTTCTGATCCATTCTTTCCTGTAATTGTCAATAGGGAAACCACTGGACTTCAGGAGCAAGAAATTAATTTTCCTGTCTGTAAAGAAGGAAAAACAACAAACACAGAAAGGCTTGCAACTTGGAAAACTAAAGACTTACAAGCACAATGTGTGATCACATTTCTCTATCAGAATAAAGTTTCAAGTCTGTCTGGAATGAGAAAACTGCTAAAGCAACACTAGCATATTTTGAAAAGATGTGAAAGTGCTCAGATGCTAATAGACATCTTCCATTGCTAGAACTATTAATTTGCATGTGAATGGAACCTAATGAGAATGTTGGAGATTATTTGTTGTGTGTCAAGGAGATAGTGGATGAGCTAAAATTATCTACTGGTCAACTAGATGATGAAATAATAATAAAATGCATTTTTAAGGGAGTGACTGCAAAATACATGTTCTTAATGGCAGATTTAACTGAAGATTTAAATGTGAAAGACGCTTATTATAAATCAAGGTGTCTTTGCTATTTAAAAGTGAAGGGGACTAGACTCCACTTGCCAATGAGAGTAAGAGAGAGATACAGCACCCTCTAGAGTTGATTCACAGTGATGTCTGTGGTTAACTGAAAACACAGACTCTTGGAGGAAACAGATATTTGTTGCCTTTTATTGATAATTATATCAGATACACAATTACGTCTTCATCTCAAGAAAAGAGCCAAGTGATAGAAAAGCAGCAGGATTATGTGGTAGCAGTGAGTGACAAATTCAACAGAAAGCCACAAATTCTCAGAACAGATAAGTTACAAGTGCAACAATGTTTTGTACTGAAGAATCCAGAATGCCTCACATAGGGCAGTAGTAATACAGCTGGTTAGTTTAAATAACCTGACATATCCTCCCTTATTTTCTCTACATATCCCAACCCCTCCATGATATAAACTGATACTCTTAGAGATGTTTCTCCACCTCTTCTCTTCCTCTCTCTCTCTCCCCAGCTCTTCCCTAAAATGCAGCTAGATTAGGATAGCACCCTGAGTAGCTTTCCTACCTTAGGGCCTTTTTGCACTACAGTATTATATTGCTATTATTCCACTGTCAACACCCTATGGAGTCATGGAGTTTGCAGTTTAGATAGGGGCCTTTTGAATTCTCAGCCAGAGAGCTCTTTGGCCTCAGTAAACTACAAACCCCAGAATTCCACAAGATGTTGAAAGTTTGAATAATAGCACTGTAACAGTGTAGTGCAGAAAGGCCCTTAAAATGGAATTCCTGTAATAAAGCCTTTTACTTTGTTCCATTAAGGCACTGGTGTCTTTGCATTAATGCTTTGTTGCAGACATGCACTCTCTATTACTTCATGCTTCCTACAGTATAGTGCATAGGTTCTGCTTTTTAACCAATTCTGTTTTCTGGCAGGGAGAAAACCTGTATTGTAAACTGCTCATTATATGGTGCCATACAAATAAATAATAATTATAGTATTTTAAATTAATAAAATCTGCTTCGTGCATTGAAACCAAAGCCAGGGAGAAAATTTGATATGGAAGAAAAAAACCTGAAGTGAGGCAGAACTTTGGTGAAAGTGTATACCAAGGAAGCAAATAAAAGGAGATCAGAAGCAGCAGCAAGATGTAAGGCAAGATTGGGGGCTGGGTGGTCTTCTAGATGTTGGACTTTTATCACCCTTCATTATTGGTTACAATGCATAGAGCTGATAAGAGTTGCAGCCTATTATCTGGAGTGCACTATCTCTCCTCTTCCTTAAAAGTATCACCAAAACTATGGTAGGTTTCATAGATCAGCATCCATTCTTACTTGTTAATTTTGAAAGTACTATTTAATTTTTGGCATTTTTTCCTGCAACAGATTACGCTGTTATTCTTTGAGAACGTAATAAGCTTTTAGATTGAACAAACGTTTTTCGGAATGTATCCTTGTGGTGATTTCAGTCCTATTAGATTTGTAATTAAATCCCCTTCAGGTTTACTCAGAAGTAGATTTCACTGAATTTTGTCTGGCTTACTCCCAAGTAAGTGTACAAAAGAAACACACAATGATGTACGATGCCATCTCTGTGACAAAGTTCTGGGGGTGTGGATATCTGGAGTGCCAGAGCAGTTCTGGAAGCAGGTTGCTAGGCAACCAGAATAGCTCCTCAGCAGAGAAACCTAGCCCAGGGATGAGTAGGAGGGGCTTATGGCTGAGAGAAAAAGTTACATAAAGGCAATACTAGTTGTTGGAGTATTTTTTTAGTCCTTCAGAAAGATTCCTAGCAGGAAGCTATGGAGCAGAGACC
The DNA here is from genome assembly GCA_948474755.1 of Ctenosaura bakeri. NCBI lineage: Eukaryota > Metazoa > Chordata > Lepidosauria > Squamata > Iguanidae > Ctenosaura > Ctenosaura bakeri. The sequence goes on from CAOLHI010005084.1 coordinate 203,241, forward strand.
CTCATCCAGTCAGAGAGTGTGACTGTATGGAAACGGTTAATTCTCAGTGGAGAATTCTAGGCTACTGAGAGGCAGCAGAGTAACTGAACCCTAGCAGAATCTGGTTGGAGAGACTGTGAGTTGAGCTTTCGGTGGGAGTGTTGCCAAAGGGCTGTTATATGATATTTGTGCTTTATATGAGAGTCTAAAGATACAAGTGGACTGTCTAGAACTGTATTAACTTTGACCTGCAGATGAACTTTAATACTTTATACTTACTGAAATAACAGTGGTATAACAGTAACATAACATGGAATGGGAGAGGGAAATGCATGATCAAACATTTAAGATGAACATTATATTGTGATACATAAATGTAATAACTGGATGGAATTTTGAGAAATGAAAACTAGATCAGAGTGGAAGATCAGAAATACTTCATGTAAAACTACAAGTTAAAAATGTTTTTTTTAAATTTGTGAAACTAAATAAAAATTAAATTAAAAAAATACTTTATTCTTACTGTTATCTAAATAAATGTTACAGTTTTTTTTTATAAATACTGACTCCATTGCATTGTATTTAAGGGAACACAGAATTTATACTATTATAAAGTTATTGAGTAATCTGAACAGACATTGAAGACCCTCATCCTTTTACACAAAGGTGGTGTTATAAGTGGGGAGGCGGAGTTGTATGGTAAAGACAGGGCACCTTATCAAATTGGGAATTTCCATACCAATCTGGGAGAACTAAAGCCTCTCACAGATGGTAATTGTGTAGCATTCCAGGTACTGTTGAAATGCAACTCTCAGCATTCTTCATATTTTCTGTATTGCTGGGAGTTTGAATCCAACATCCTCTGGAGACCACACAGTCAGCTATCCCTGCTATATATAGACTTGCATAGGAATAATAGTACAATTCTAACTCAAAGATAGGCCAGTTGGGGTGCGTTAGGGTGCGTCTTGTGCCAGCTGAAAGGGCCTTATGCTGGCTGAACTACCCTTCTGCAGGCATAACCCCCTTGTGCCAGCTAATTAGCTGGCTGAAAGGCCAAAAGCGGGTAGAGAATGAGAGGATTTTACCTACTGTGAATGGTCATTCTATTCTGCATTTAAGGTATAAAAACTTGAGCAACACAATTAACTTAGAATATAGGTAACGATTTAAGAAATTTAAGTACAATCATTTAGTAGGAGCTGTTTGCAACAAGGGTGGGAACCAATTTTTAAATTTATGTTTGTTAGTTTAGTTCTAGTTTAGTGGTTTGGTTTAGCTTACCTATATATTGATAGTTTAGTTAGTTAGGTTTAGTGTTATATAGCTGTTTTGTTTTTTGGATTAGTTTGGTGTATGATTATGTTTTATATTGTTTGTGTTTATATGTTTTGATTTAATGTTTAATTAAAAAAAGAAAAAGAGAAGCTGAAGGAGCAATCCACATTCACAATTGGGTTGATCCCAAATCTGTTATGACAGTTGACTCTCCTCTCTCCTCTCAGTTTTGTTTTCATAGCCTCGAAACGAGAAAGATTGACAGAAACAGACAGATAGAAATAGCCCTCTTTTTTTTAATCCCTGGGTGGAGGTGAGTTGCTCCTTCAGCCTCTCTAGAATGACTATTCACAGTAGGTGAAAACCTCTCATTCTCAGGTAGACTGAAGGAACAATCCATGTTCACGATTGAGATATACCTGAGCTTCCACCTCAATAGTAGGTCTAAATTCCATGCTGTTGCTGCACCGCCTGAAGCACTGTTCTTCCAAAGGCAGCCTGTGCTGACTGAAATTTATCTGTTTTGTGGTGGTATACAAATGTAGGTGATTCTAACCATCCAGCAGTTCTACAGACATTGTCTAATGATGCTGCCACCCTGTAAGGTACTGTAGTCACCACTGATCTTGTCAAGTGAAGCCACATATGGCACCTTCACATATTAATAACATAATGTTACCCTAAGATGTGGAAGACTTTGAAGTCCACCCACAATGTCAGCATCTCCTTAGAATTTGGGGAATTATAGCTCAAAGGAGGATCTTAAGGTGTTGAATGGGCATTGGAGGCAGTAGCAGCATGCCTGAATCTCTGTAATTTTGACTTGTATTTATCTCCTTATAGCTTAATTTGTTGCTAGCTTAGAATTTTAGCTTAAAATTCTAATTGGGTATGATTTTTTTGTGGTCTGAGACAGGTAATAGCTGCAAGGCTGGCTCTGACCTTGGCTGAGAGCTGAATTCTTTGTAACGCCTTAGTAATTACCAGGGATTTTGCCTAAAGAGAGATAACAACAGAGCCTCAAGAGTAATTTGCTGTTTAGCTCATATCTGACCAAAGATATCGAAGCTTTCCTGCTTGCTTCTCTGTCCATACGACTGAATACCGAACTTCTAACAACAAATTGCCCTGTGAGTAATCTGCCTGCTTCTTCTACTGTTACTTTAAATAATCGATTTGCTGCACTGAGTAATGATACTCCTGTGTTAACTCAAGAGAACTGTGATTTGTTAGCTATACCTACACCTTGTATTTTGGAAGACAATGTGAATTCTCCAGAGGACCCTAATCCTAACTCTAACCCTGACTTTTTAGCTGAACAGTGCTTTTTAACTGCTCAAATGGCAATAGCAATATTTGATAGCCTACAAAAGGTTTGCAATAAAATGAATGCAGTAGAATGTGAGCTCAGAAAACTTATAAAGACTTTCACCCATTCCAAGGCCAATTTACAGAATGGCAGGGGAAAAGGAAAATACGCTGGCAGGCCAGGGGGCAACAGTAACTTGCAGAATATCATGCAATACCAAACAGCTATATATTTGAAGGAGTCTAGCTCCTCAAGGATTTTTCAACCTACACAGGTTATATTGCAAATTGTCCCAATTGCTATAAACAGAATGAGGTGGAACTCCCACAGAGCACTAATGGCCTCCCTAAGCCAGTTGTTAAACCTAGGAAATTGGACCTAAAGGGGAACTTATTGGTTGCCTGACAACAGTGTTAAAAAAAAAAAGTACACCTTACCTTTGAGCATGCTGTGATTCCACATATTTAAAATGAAAACCTTCCTGGCTAAATTTCAGATTACCTCTTTGAGACTCTTTTTAGATTTGACTGTTCAACCTTTACTTCAAAGGAGATTGGTAGCACAGACTCTCGGAAATACTCCTCAAGGAGTTAATGGTGATGATCCAAAAACAAACCATGGAAGCGGAGGTGAGATGACAGCAGAGGCACAAGTAAAGAACTTTTGGTTACAGCAGATTATAGAACTTGAAGATACAACTTCCATTTCCTATGGTGTCACGCTTGGTCACTTAGCGGAGGAGCTCCTGCTAAGCCACCATCACAAACAGTCTAGACAAGGGATTTTCAATATTTTTCTAAGTTCCCAATTGGCCCAGTTTACGTCTCCAGAAGAAGAAGTCCAGAGGGGTCTTGGAGGGGACCCCAAAATGGTCCACCCAGCCCCTCGTCTTTGGCAAAGAGGTTGAAGAGCCACCACAGCCGTTTGATGACCGTTGCCCCTCGCCTTTGGCAAAGAGGTTGAAGAGCCACCACAGCCGTTTGATGACCATTGCTTTTTTCTGTGGTAGCATTAGTGATGCCACAGAATAATTTTTAAAATAATATTTTCCTTTAAAAAAGACTTTGTACTTGTTTAGTGTGGACAAGAACTCACCCCCTTGCTGCCAGTTATTATACTTCACCAGGACAACTCTGTATACAAGAAGCATGAACAGACCAGTAAGATGGATTTCTTGTAAAGAGTACAAACATGCCCACATTGTAAAGACAGCTGCTGAAAGGACCAGGATAGTCGTAAAACAACAAGGGGGACTGGAAACTTCGTCAAGAGGGGAAGCTTGAGAGACTGACAGCAGCCGACTTAACAGTAAAATTCAGCAGAATAGAAGCTACAAATCCTATAAAGAAAGCCAGTAAAGACAGAAGCAATAAAACTGTATGCAAGTAGGTCCAAGTGGATGACAAAAGAGAAAGACAAGACTGTCCTATTATAAAGCTCAAGAATTGATAGCACCACACTTCAACAAGAGAAATTTGAGGAAAATAAAGAATAAAGCTGAGAGGATAGCAGAAGTTAAGAAGACAAAGAAATGAAGGTGAAAACACTGAGTGTAAATTAATCATTATTCTAAAAGCTCTGGTTAATGGATGATGAACTGTGATCTTAATTAAATTAATTATTGGAAATTTGATCAAGTTAAATAGTGGGTTAACTATTAATTTAATTTAATTTAATTCATTTAATTTAATTATTAATTTACATAGAAGCTGTAAAATTGATAAATATATACTGTATGTATTTTGAACATTAGATTTATATTTAATAAGTATAGGGAATAATGAATTCTGAGCTGATGTAAGTGGAAATAAGTTGATCGTTTAAATATTTGTTATTATATTGGGATTAAAGAATTAGGTTGTTAAGTAGACAACTAGCTCATAGAATACAAAATAATACATAAAGGTGTACAATTGAGGTTGTAATAGTATAAAAATAGTAGAAAAAATAGTAGAAAAAATTGGATAAATTGGAACCTATTGAGAACTTACAAACTGAAGTACAGACACTTAGCTATTAAGAATATACAGACAATATAAAACACAAATAGCAGTCAGACATGAAAGTAACAAAAACGGATTATGAAATCAAACAGAATGGCTGCAAAAAAATCCATGTTATCATTGACTCAAACTCAAATAGTAAAAGAAAGAAGACCTTCTTTAAAATTAGCATCAAGTGTGATGGACACATCGCAACCACAAACACTAAAAGGAAAGGGACCACAGACAGAATTGTCAGCAACTATAGCAGATGTCTCGGTGCAAATAAATCAAATGCTACAGGAATTTAAGAACTTTAAAACAGAAATATGAAGGGAGCTAAAAGATACAAGAACAAAAATCAGAACTGAGATCAAAAAAGAGTTAAATTCCTTTGGGGAAAAACTAGAAAAAAATTCTAGTGATATAACAGTCATAAAACAGATATAGGAGCTCTTCAGAAAAAGGTTGAACAAACAGAAATAGTAACACAGCAGATAATTAAGATGCAAGACCAAGATTCAACTGCCATTACACAACTTGAACTCAGATATAGAGACAGATGTCTAAAGCTATGTGGATTCTCTGAAGAAAGAGAGGAAAACACACATGAAAAGACACTGACTATTTTAGCTACATACCTAGAAGTGGATCCAGATATTCTAGATCAAGATATAGATCAAATATTTTGTATTAACACAAGGATTGCTAGAGAAAAGAAATTACCCAGAGATATAGTTATCAGTTTCATAAGAACCAGAACTAAGGAACTAATTCTTCAACAAAACTACCAAAAAAAAAAAAAACTGATTATAAACAACAGAGAAATAAAAATTTTTAAGGACATTCCAGGTCAAATCTTATGAAGAAGACAAGAGTATAAATTTTTATCACAGCTCTTATTTAAAAATCATATTAAGTACATCTGGAATCGAATAGAGGGATTATCATTTATATACAAACAGAGAAGTTTTAAAATTAATAGCATACACAAAGCAAAACAAATTTACGAAAAGATCAAAAAAGAATTAGACGCAGAAGTACAACAAAACGGAATGGCAAAACAAAGACAATCTGAAGATAACCCACAGAAGTATACACAGAAATCGGAAATTACGAAAACTAACAACAAGACAATCAAAAAGAAGCAAGAGCAAGGATAGAACAAGAAAAAGATAAAGAAGAGGAAGAGGAAAGACAAGAAGAAGAAGAAATAAGTGAGGAACTGGACGAAGAAGAAGAAAAAGAGAATGAAGAGGAAGAAATAGAAGAAACTGAGATTGAAGAAAATTAATATAATAAAAGAAAGAAAAGAGAAAAAAGGATTACTTTAAATACAGAAGTAACAGAGTAAAAAAAACATTAAAAATTATATTCTGGAATGTAAAAGGATTTAACTCAGATTATAAGGGACAACAAATATTTCATTATTTAGAAAAATCCAAAGCAAGATATAATTGCTTTACAAGAAACAAGAATCCAAGAGAAAGACAGTAAATATCTAAAGAATCCGAAATTGGGGAACTGTTTTACTGCAGCATGCCATAAAAAAAGAGGGGGGGTAGTAATATATGTAAAATCAGCCTATAATGTTGAGAAAATATTTTTGGACCCAAATGGGCATTATGTAGGACTGGAAATTACTCTGCCAAATTATAAGTTACTTACAGTTGGTGTTTACACACCACAGGAAAACAAGGAGAAACAGGAGATCAAAAAGAAATAAATAACTATATTAGCAAGAGATGTCAGGAAAACATATTAATCTTGGGGAACATGAATGCTGTGATAAACTCTCTAGAAGATCGAAAATCAGCAAAACAAATAAAGAAAAATCAAGGGAAACTTCCAAAGAGCTTTTTTGCATTAATGGACAATCTTTCTTTATTAGATGTGTGGAAATTTAAATACCCAGATAAAAGAAGTTACACATTTTATTCGGACAGACACCACTCAATGTTGAGAATTGATCTGTTTCTTTATCCAGAAAAACACGATATGGTGTTGCAACCAAAAACGTATTCAGACCATAGCTTGATTAAATTAGAGTTAAAAACAAGATACAGTATATGCATGGAAACTCAATGATTCACTGCTAACAAATACGTATTATGTGGAAGAATTACGAGAGACCTTGGAAATGTATTTTAAAGAGAACAATAAAGGAGAATTAACTGTAAAACCATTTGGAATGCCAGCAAAGCAGTCCTGAGAGGCACCTTATTAAAACAGGGCACATAAATAAGAAGAAGATAACAGAAAGAACAATAAGGATTTATAACGAACTTACATTAAAAGAAAAAGAACTAGAGAGTGACCCCATGAATAAAAAATTAAATTAAAAGATGAAATTAAATTGCTTCAGGAACAGCTCAAAAATATGTACTCTCAAGAAATTGAAAAGAAGATTAAGAACTGCAAATTAAATTACTTTGAAAATTCCAACAAACCAGGCAAATGGCTTGCTTATAAACTAAGAAAAAATAAAGATAAAAAGCAGATTCTTCAACTGAAAATGGCAGGTAAAATTCACACAAACCAAGACTCTATCAAAGAAATATTTCATAAATACTTTACAGATCTATATAAAGAAAATATGGGACAAAAAGAAGATGACCGTCAGTTACATCCTGGATAGCCAGGATGTGATGAAAATATCAAAAGACCACAAAGAAATACTTAATGAAACAATTACGAAGAAAGAAATCTCCATTGTTATTAAGAGTTTAAAAACCTCAAAAGCACCTGGACCCAATAGCTTCACGGCGAAATATTATAAAACATTCGAGGGGGAGTTGATACAGCCATTATACAATACTTTTTTTCTTTCTTTTTTTTATTAATTATATAACAAAAAACAAACAAAAAATTAAAACACCATGTGTTGGTACATAATAGTGAAACGAGAAAAGAAGAAAAAAAATACAAACTTACATTATTATTTTTCCCTTTTACCCTTAAAATCATAAACTTATTCAGCTTATTCTATGTCATACTACTTGTATATTTTTGTTACCTATCTTTAATTCTTATTCTCATTATATTCATTTTTATTATAATAGTTCCATTCTTAATTCTATATTTTTCGCTTCCACTTAAACTACTACTATTACTAAATATAATCTTATTACTTAACATATCAAACTATCTCTAAAGGTAACTGTTCCCCAAAGCCATTTATCTTTTACTTTTTACTTTTTTCTTTTTTTTTCCTTAACAAAATTAAACATCATATATCTTATTTAATCAATACATCAAATGTTTAACACACACACACAATAATAATAATAATAATAATAATAATAATAATAATAATAATAATAATAATAATAATAAAATGATACCCACCCCCCAGAGCCAACTTTTTATTTAATCCACTTTCCAAAATTGCCATTCTTCTTGTGAAAGGGTAACTTTACCATCTCTTATCAAAGCTTTTTCCAAGAATATTTTCCAGATTTCTTCAAAATCATTCCCTTTTACTAAACCTTTCATATATCTAATTCTACATGTTAATTTATCATTAATTGCAATTTTCCACACTTCTTTATACCATTCCTCTATTTGAAATTTTTCATTTATTTCCATTTTTTTTGCTATTATTAATCTCGCTGCAATTAGCAAATTTGTTATTAATTCCTTCCTTGCCTGGGTGCACTCAACTTTATTATATATAGACAACAACGCTATATTTGGACATACTGGTAACTCCATTCCTATAATCTCTTTTATCTCTTTAAAAACCTTTTGCCAAAATTCCATTATCTTATTACATTTCCACCACATATGCATATACATACCGATTTCTTGACATCCTCTCCAGCATAATCTTGAATATTTCTCATCTATCTGATTTAATTTCACTGGAGTCAAGTACCATTTCCAAACTATTTTATAGTAATTCTCTTTTATTCTTATTGATAATTTTTTAAATGATGTTGTTTCCAAATTTTTCTCCATTCTTGTATATCTATATTTTGTGCTATCTCTTCCCCCACATTTTTCTAAGATAATCCTCTTCTTGTTCTTTTGCCAATATTTTATATATTTCACTTGTAATACCTTTTAATATTTCATTTTCTTGCATATTTTCTCTTTGAATAATAATTTGTTCAAATTTAGTATATTCTTTAAAATCTTTAACATATCTTTTCATGATCTTTGTCCATTGCTCTAATTGTATATAATTTAACCAAGATGCTGTTTTTAGTCCCCTGCAATCTCTCTTTCATTCTATCTTTGTTTATCATTATTTTCATCCAATCTTTTAATCTATATAATTTTTGTTTTTATTTCTTTCTCTATTATTTCTACTAAGTTATTGGAAATTTTTCCATCATTACTATCGGAGTTAATGTTGATATTTTCGGTAACAATTTACTTTTATTTTTCTCCATATTTCTATTATATTTTTATAAAAGGATTTTCTATCTTTTCTATTTCTTTCTTTGAAAAATTCCTAAAAAATATATTTTAATTTCATCTCAATATTCATATCTTGCTATTTCTAACCAATCTAAATCACCCTTTCCTGAAACTCCTTCTATGATATACCTCAATTGATTGGCATAATAATACCATTTGAATTTTGGAAGTCCCAGGCCTCCTTCTTTTTGACTTTTATACCAATATTTCTTGTTAATCCTCGCTCTCTTATACCCATTACAAAAATTATTTAATAACTTTTGCCACTCTTTTAATTCTTCCTCTGATACTTTTATTGGTAACATTCTAAACAAAAAATTAATTTTAGGCAATATTTTCATTTTTACCACTGCTCTCTGCCAAACCATGATAACTTTATATTTTTATAATCCTCTAATTTCCATTTAATTTCTAATTTTAATTTCTTAAAAAATTTTTCCTGTAGTCCTTGTAAATTTTTTGTAATATCTATTCCTAAATATTTAATTGAATCTTTTACCTTAAGTAACATTCTTTTATTACTTATAAATTTTTGTACTTCTTCTTTAGTATAATTAAACAACATTATTTCTGATTTGGCCCAATTTATTTCTAATCCTGTCTTCTCCCCAAACTCTTTTAAATGTTTGTGTCTCCTATCTATCTTTTTAAGTGGATCTTTAATTGTTAACAATGTATCATCTGCAAATAAACTTATTTTATTTTTCTACTTAATTCCAATTCCTTCCAAATTCTCATCATTTCTTATCACATTCACTAATATTTCTATAACTACTGCAAATAATACTGGAGATAATGGACATCCTTCTCTTTTCGTTCCTCTTGTTATTTGAATCTGATCTGTAAATCCATCATTTACCATCACCACAGATGTATTATTGATTTATTAACCCCTTAAATCTCTCTCCTAGTCCCATTTTGTTTAAAATTGTTTTTCACGCCGGCCATTCCACACAATCAAAAGCTTTAAATATATCTAATGCTAAAATTCCAGCTTTTTGTTTATCTCTATCCATTATATTTATTTTACTTATCGTTTTCCCTATTAAATTTGCCATCTGCCTTCCTTGAATAAAACCACATTGATCTTTATGTATATACTTATAAATAAATTTGTTTAACCTCTTTGCCATTATTGCTGTCAATATTTTTGTATCTTGATTTATTAAAGATATTGGTCTATAGAACCTGGATCCATAGGATCCTTATATTTGGTTTTAAAATTAATATTATTAATGATTGCTTCCATGATAATGGGATTTTCTCACCCCTTAATATACCATTATATAACACTTTTAATTTAGAAATTAAGCATTTTTTAAATGTTTTATAATATTCTGGACCTAGTCCATCCAATCCTGGTGATTTTCCTCCTTTTAAATTATTTATCACTCCTTCTATTTCCTCTTCTGATATCATTTCTTCCATCAACCCTTTATCTTGCTCTGTTAACCTTACTTTCCAATTCTTATTAATATACTCCTCTATATTCTCTACAGATTTTTCTTCTGCTGAATACAATTCTCTATAAAATTCCTCAAATATTTTTAATTTCTCCTTCATCAGCCTTTTTACTTTACCAAATTTATCTTTTACTACACCAATCATATTCCTAGGTTTTTTTTATTGTACTGATTTAGCCAGCATTTTAGAATTTTTATTACTATATTCAAAAAATTCCCTTTTCAAATATATTAAATTTTTCTGAACTTCATCCATTTCTATCTTTTCTAATTCATCTCTTTTAGCTTGTAGTACTATAAATTTCTGTTTAGTCCTATTTATTATATAATCATTCTCTAATTCCTGTATTTCTTTTTCTAATTTCAATTTTTGTTCTCCTAATTGTCTCCTTAATTTTTTTGATTCTTTAATACATAATCCTCTTACCACTGCCTTCATAGTATCCCATAATACATCTTGTGTTACTTCCTTGTTGTTTATATCCCATATTTCTTGCCACTCCTTCTCTATTTTATTTACTATCTCTTATAATTCAGTAAATTAGTATCCAATCTCCATCTTTTTGCTTCTCTATAATTCTTTTTCATAGTTATATCCAAATTCATCAAAGCATGATCTGTTACTTTTATTGTTTCAATTTCCGTATTTATTAATCTAGGTATCATATTCTTTGAGACAAAAATATAATCTATTCTCGAATAATTTTTATGAACTGTTGAATAATACGTATATTTCTTTTCCTCCCCCTTTATTAACCTCCAAACATCTATCAGTTCATTTCTACTCACCAATTTATTTAAAATTGTTATATTATTATACCTATCTCTAATTAATGGATCCGATTTATCTTTCCACCTATCCATCACCATATTAAAATCACCTACCATTATTGTATAACCTCCTTTCATATTTTTAATCTTATTAAATATTTCTTCATAAAACTCTTTTTGCTTCTCATTAGGTGCATAAATATTCGCTATAACATATATTTCTCCATCTATTTCACCTTGTATAATTACATATCTACCTTTTTTCATCTAAGTCAACACTTGTCACAATAAAATTAGATCTTTTAGAAATTATAATTGCTACTCCTCTTGATTTAGATGTGCCAAATGCTTCCTCATAAGTGGCAACCCAGTTTCAATCTAAGTTCATTTTTTTATCTCGTTTTCCATGTGTTTCCTGTAAACAAATTATATCAGCCTTATCTTTTTTAAATATTATTATCCTCTTTCTCTTTATTATTGACCCTAATCCTTTCACATTCCGTGTTGATATTCTCAATCTATTCTCCATTTTTCATATTCCAATCTTTTAATCCTACTCCCCATTGGCTCTTTTGTGTAGTGCTCCCCTTCCCTTTCCCTTCCCCTTCCCCACTCCCCTCCCCCTTCCCTCCCTCCCCATCTATCCCTCCCCTACCCACACAAACATTTATCCCCCCCTTTCCCTCCAAAGCGTTTCTGCCTTGCCAGCGACCACCAATGGTCTTGGGGGAGGAGGTTTCGCCACTGCAACCAAAGCCATCAAGGACCAATGCCCTCTCCCAGTTAATTTTCTTTCCCGTATTTTTTCCCTCTCTTCCCCGTCCCTTCCCTCTTTCTACCCATTTACTTTGTATATACATATATCAATCTTTATCCATATACTTTCTATAAAAATATGTTCTAATCAATAGTCATTAACCTTTCTCCTACTCTATTAAGTTCTCTTTCTTCTTCTTCTGTTATATCTTAATATTTCTTCCATCCTCTCAACCTCTGTCCTTTCTTTTATCTCCTGAAGTCTTCTTCTCATCTTCTTCAATCCTCCTCCCACTGCTCCTTCTTCTGCACCTCCTACCACACCTTCCTCTTCCTTTTCATCTTGCTGCATCAGATTCAAATCTCTCAGTAGTTGCAATCCTTGTTCAAGAGAATTTATTCTATGGTATTTACCAGCCCATTGGAATTTCAAAAAAATGGGATATCCCCAGCTGTATCTTATTCCAGCTCTCTGTAGAACTATGATGCAAGGTTTCATTTCTTTTCTCCAATTTATTGTTTTCCGGCATAGATCATTATAGATTTCCACTGTATTGTCTTGATACTTCAATAGTCCTGGATTTTTTCTGATGGCTCTCATCAAATCATCCTTTTTGTTAAAATTTGCTAACCTCATGATGATATCCCTGGGAGTTATTCCCCTCTTCATAGCTGTCACACGATGAATTCTTTCTATGTCCTGTTGTTTCCATAAAATCTCAGGAGCAATGCTTTTTAACCATTTTAACACTTCTTTCAATGATTTTTGATTTTCTTGTGGAAGTTCTGCAAACCCACGAATTCTCACATTGTTTCTTCGGTTTTGATCCTGCAACTGTATGATCTGCTTCTCCAGCAGAGAAATCTTATCGTCATGTTCTGCTAATTTTGTCTGCTGATCCACTTGACGGTTTTTTTATATCATCCACTTTGAAATCCAAGGCTTTTAATTCTTGTGAGATTTTATTATGCATCTGCGTCATTTCCCCTCTTATATTAGATGTTAATGTACTTACGAGAGCTTGGTTAGACTCTGTTATCAATTTCTGTATAAAAGCTTTCATTTTGTCATTTGCTCCGTTTGCTTTGTGCTTGGTCGCCATATTAGTTTCTTTTTCGTCTCCGTTAGAGTTTAAATTTACTATTTTCAGAATCTCTAACTAGACGATTAAATGTTTTATCTGTTGCTGTTTGCCATCTCCAAATAGGTTGTTTATGGCCTTTTTTCGCTTTTTGTTTAGACGACACGAATCTCCAACAACAAAAACAAAAAACTGCTTTGCTCTCACTCCGTCACAGCAATTATTGCAAATTAACCAGAGTCTTTTATTTTTCCTCCAGTTGAAGAAGAATCAAAAGCAATCCACTATCTTATCTTACATTCCTTCCCACATTATTTTCCTTAATTACTCACAGTCTTTCTTTGTTTTAAAAAAGCTTCTCGAGGTTTTTTATTCTCCTCTGCTCCGAGAGATGTGCTTTAGGCTCCTTCTGCCATCGCAGCTGGCTCCTCCCCATTATACAATACTTTTAAACAAATTCTAACAGAAGGAATTCCAAAAACCTGGACAGAAGTGAATATGGCTTTAATACCAAAGGAGGGAAACGATTAACATCACCCCAATAATTACAGACCAATTTCATTATTAAATATGGATTACAAAATATTCACAAGCATACTAGCAGAGAGGCTGAAGAAAGTTTTACCATACACAAAGATCAGGAATGACTTCCTACCAAAGAGACTATCGAGAAATAATGTAAGAACAGTGATAAATATTATAGAACATTTTGAAAGACACAATGAAAAAGAACTAACAATGATCTTTCTAGATGCCGAAAATGTTGGAAAATGCAAGGGGGCATGCTTGGATGCATGACCCACGGTATAACTGTCTTTAAAAGCAAGACAAAAACTTGTTAAGTCCCATAAAGCTGCCAGTGACTGGGGCCATTCGGTTTGGTTTAAAAGCTACACAGTTTATTGAAGAGCAAAGCTTGGCTACACGGTCAGCAAGCTAAGTAACATCCGTCTCCAACAGTAGAGACAGCAAAGGAAAAACAGAATACATGAATACAAAGAGAATGCAAACTGCCTGTTTTCAGGCAGCCCTTAAGTAGAAAAACTAGTCAATAATTTTTCCACTATGAGAATGGAATTATACCAGACATAACAATATGCTTGTTATGGGAAACAAAAGCTAGAGAGACTCTCAGACTCTTATCTTGATTTGTGGGCTGGGAACTGCTAGGAACTTCACAGGTTACTGTTGTCATGGCAGCGTAGTAAACAAGAACAGTTAACCCTTAATCACAGGAACAGACAGAGCCGTCTTTGGCTGTGAATGTCAACAAAAAATACCTTTGACAAGGTGAGATGGAAATTCCTAATAGCGACCTTGGAAAGAATGGATTTTGGAAACAGTTATATAAAAATGGATACAAGAAATATACTCTCAACAAACAGCTAGAGTTATAGTGAATGGGGAAAAATAAGAGACATAAAAATTGAAAAGGGAACTTGGCAGGGTTGCCCCCTCTCACCTCTTTTATTTATGTTGGTCCTAGAAATATTAAATAACAAGATTAGATCAGACTCAGATATAAAAGGGATCAAAATTAAAGAACAGATATACAAACTCCACGCATACTGTCAGGAACAGATTCATGCTCACACGTAATCAATAAACTTGATAGAAGATTTATTGAAACATAGTAAGGGATGCTGTCTTTCAGACGTCAAAGCTCGAGAATGGGATTTGTTTCCCACACTCTACACTTAAACAGACAGTTTCTCCTGAGATAGTTGTAAAAAGGACAAACGACCCCAATCACCATGACTACTATCTGGCCAAACGGTTCCTGTGAAATTCCAGCCGGAAGGAATGTTCGGCACCTGGGAATAACCTAACATTCTGCTATCACTATTCCCTCAGGCTACTGCCATACTAAAGCAATAAAGTATGGAGGACCCCTGACATCCTGCCCCCTTCAAAAAAAAATGCATACAGATATATAAAATACATGGAAAATACCACAGAACAGTAGAAATACAAGAAGACTGAATAGCAATATAAATGCAGTAGAAAAATAAATAGGGGCGTTGAGGAACATCAGTCGTCGAAGAAGTCAGTGAAGGGGCCCTCTTCAGCAAACTGGAATGAAAAACAGGATGAATAGCTTTGAGGGAAGAAGGGAGATCCAGTTCAAAAGATACATCATTAATAGCCCTTTTCACAGGAAAAGGACCGAGAAAGCGAGGGGAAAGTTTTTTAGATGGGGAGAGAGGGGAAATGTTTTTAGAAGAAAGGAAGACCAAATCACCGGGCTTGTAAGGGGGATTAGGCTGCCGTTTACAGTCAGCGAAGCGCTTGTGGGAAGCTTTAGTGGAGGCGAGAGCATGCGAGACGGATTGCCAAATGCCAGAAAATTTAGAGACCCAAGCAGAAACAGAAGGAGGAGCGGAAGAAGGGAGGGAGAGGGGGAAAGGAGAAGGAAGAAAACTATAAACAATTTCAAAGGGGGGTTTCCCAGTGGAGGTATGAACTGCAGAGTTAATGGTAAATTCAGCGAAAGGAAGAAGGAAACCCAATTAGTTTGGTTCTCAGAAACAAAACACCTAAGAAACTGCTCAAGGGATTTGTTAACACGCTCAGATTGGCCATCCGTCTGGGGGTGATAGGCACTGCTGAGTTTCTGAGTGACGCCCAGGGTTTTCAGTAGACAAGTCCAAAACTTGGAAGTGAAAACAGGATCCCTGTCAGAAATGATCACAAAAGGTAATCCGTGAAGTTTCCAGACATGATTGACAAACAAGTCAGCAAGCCGTTCAGCAGAGGGCACACACTTTAGGGGCACAAAATGACATGGTTTGGAAAAATGATCAGTAATAACCCAGATGGCATGAAAACCTTGCGAGGAGGGGAGAGATACGATAAAATCCCAGGCGACGACCGACCAAGGACTAGAAGGAACAGGCAAAGGTTGCAGGAGCCCTTGAGGCTTAGATGTGGGCGATTTAGAAACGTTGCAAGTGGCACACTGTTTAATATAAGTTTGCACAGAGGAGTTCAATCCAGGCCACCAAAAAAGGCAGCGAATCGCGTGCAATGTTTTCAAAAACCCAAAATGTCCAGCGGGTTTGGAATCGTGATGACGATGAAGGACATGCTCGCGGGCAGCAGGGGGAACGTAGATCTTGGTGCCATAGAAGGGGAGATTGTCAACCCAGGCTATTTTGTCCTTGTTAGCCGGGAGCCAGGAGTCTGCGCGGAATGGAGGATAGCATCCCGGAGAGCAGAGTCACAGAGAGATGAGGCAGAAAGCCTTGTTTTTGCTAGGGCACGAGTAGTTACTTGAGAAGCCAGGGAGGAGGCAGGAAATAAAGTTTGGGAGGGAGGGGAGGCAGCAGGGGGTCCTGCAAAACAGGGAAGTCGAGAGAGAGGGTCCGCCAGTTGGTTAGTGCGGCCAGGTTTGAAAACAATTTTAAATTAGAATCTCTGGAAAAACTCAGCCCATCTCGCCTGTTTAGGGGAGAGTTTCTTAGCAGACTGCAAGGCTTGTAAATTCCTGTGATCAGTCCAAACTTCAAAGGGGAGTCGGGCCCCTTCAAGCAAGTGACGCCAAGAGGATAGCGCAAAATGAATAGCCTTGACTTCTTTCTCCCAAATAGGCCAATTAGATTGTTGAGGAGAAAACTTCTTTGAAATGAAAGCACAAGGCTTGAGTGCTCCTGCGGAGTCATGTTGTAAAAGAACGGTTGCCATAGCAAAATCCGAAGCATCTGTTTGCACAATGAATTGCTTCGTACTGTCAGGGAAAAGGAGTAAAGGCTCAGAAGTAAATTTAGATTTCAATTGTTCAAAAGCTGATTGACATTCAGGGGACCAAGAAAGTCTATGCGGCTTGCTTGCAGCTGAGCCTTTAGGTTTCCGTAAAAGGTTAGTGAGCGGAAGCGCTATGGTGGCAAAATCCTCGATAAAGTTCCGGTAGAAGTTCACAAAGCCAAGAAATTGCTGTAGTTGCTTCAATGTTTTGGGAATGGGCCATTGCAAAATGGAGTTAATTTTTGAAGCGTCCATTTTTAGGGAGCAATCTTGAATCCTGTAGCCCAAGTAATCAAAAGTTTGAGTGTCAAATTGGCATTTAGATAGATTAACCACGAGGTTATTATCTATCAGACGTCGAAGCACTTCACGGACCAATGAGACATGAGATTCCACGGAATCTGCATAAATTAAAATGTCGTCCAAATAAATCAGAACCCCCTGATACAATAAGTCATGAAAAATGGTGCTCAGAAACATTTGAAACACAGATGGTCCAGATTGTAAGCCAAAAGGAAGAACAGTCCATTTAAAGTTACCGAGCGGAGTTGCGAAGGTGGTAAGCCACTCAGAGTCCAGGTCCATTCTAATTCTACGAAAAGCCTCTTTAAGATCAAGTTTGGTGAAATATTTTCCTTGGACAAGATGGTCCAAAACAGTCCGTATCAGGGGGATGGGATAACAGTTGGAAGAGATAACTTGGTTAATAGCAGAGTAGTTAACTATCAGCCTAGGATCAGCGCTGGGATCTTTTCTCTTTCGGAAGAATACAGGACTCGCCGTGGGGGCTGTAGAAGGCTTGATAAAGCCATGAGCCAAGTTTTTATTTAGGAACTTCTTGAGAGCAAGGAGTTCTTGTTGGCTCATGGGGTAAATTTTTGGTTTAGGCAGTGTGGCCCCATCAACCAATTCCAGTTTACAGTCAAATTCTGTGGGGGGGGGCAATTTGCCAGCCTCCCTTTCATGGAACGCCTTTTGTAAGTCTTGGTAGTGTGAAGGTATTTGTTGCAATTCTTCATGAGAAATAGAAAAGTTTGAATCTGAAGAGGAAAGAGTGCCAGCAGTGCAGTTTATTTGGGGGTTATATTTACGAAGCCAATCGATTCCCAAGACCAATTTGAACTGCACCGCCTTGGGAACCAGAAAGCGCATGCTGTAATTGTTTTTGCCCATTTGGAATGAGATGGGCTTTGAAATTTTACCAATTACTCCTCCAGTCATTGAGGTCCCATCCATTTGAGTTAATTTGATGGGGCGTTTCAGGGGCTCATAAAGAATTTTTAGATCCTTGGCCAATTTGGGGTGCAACAAGCTTCTGGAACAGCCAGAGTCAATTAGTGCCCTATGTACATGCAAAGTCCCATCTCTGCCAGTAAGCGTAACTGTGGTGAAGAAATGGGGAATTTTAGGAGTACGTACAGCTGTTTCCGCTGCCTTCCAGTCATCGCAGTCGTTTTCAGAATCTCCCTCTGTGTCAGATGAGGAAGAAGAGGTAGTTTCACCGTCGGGAGCGGAGTCTCCTGTCGCTGCTGCAGGGTCCTTTGAAGTGCGTTTAGGCGGTTGCTTGGCAGCCACGGTCTTACATGGGGGTTCTTTATTCCTGGTGTCTGCTCGAAATCCCTTAGTCCCAGCTGGAGCTTGGTTTTCGAGGCAGGTATTGGCGAGGTGACCTGTTTTGCCACAGTTGAAGCACATGCCCAGACGGAGGCGTTTGTTCCGTTCCTCAGCGTTGAGGAAGGTAGAACGGCGAGGTTGTCGCTTTGGCATGTCTTGTCGTTGTCGGGTCAGCTGAACAGTCTGGGTTATGCCTTCCACTTCAGTAGCTAGTCTGACCCAGCCTAGCAGGGTCTGTGGATTGGCCTGCATTAGGCACCCGTGTAGAATATCAGGATTTAGGCCATCTTTGTATAACTCAATAAGGATTTCATCATTCCACGGGACTTTGGTGGCCAGGTTTCTGAATTCTCGGGAATATGTTCCCACATCATTCCTGCCTTGTTTCATTCGTTTTAGTTGATATTTGGTTTTTTCCAGTAGATGAGGGTCTTCAAAGCGTTCACGCAGGTGGTTCATGAAGAGCTGCAGATTTTCAGTTTTGGGGGCACAGGTGTCATATAGGTTCGCTACCCAGTCAGCTGCCAGTCCTTTCAACCTCTGGCTGAGGTATCGAATTCGGCCGCATCATCCCAAAACAGATGGCCGTGATCAATCATGAAATTATTTGCCATAGTCATAAAAAAAGAGAGTTTCTCCCCCTTCCCGTTGAAGGACGCTTTCAGGTCTCCAACATTTCTGAGTAACGGTGGCGCTGGTGCTTGCCCGGCTGGTTGCTGGGGTGGACCAGCGGCGCCTGCCACTGGGACGGCAGCTCGTGGTTCTCGTTCTGGTGTTCTCCCTGCCTGCGAGGGACGGATGCGCATCTCGTGTAGCATGGTCCTGAGTTCCAGTATCTCCTCATCTTTTTTCTCCAGTTCTGTTTCCATGTGGGTTATCTCCTCCAGAAGGGACAGGTCTTTTGCTGAAGTGTCCCATCTAGCAGCCCTTCTGCGTTGTCTCAGCGACATACGTGGCTTCTCTCCCCAGACCCAGGTTTGGCCGCTTGTGGGGGTTTCCATAGCCTCGGTCAGGCGTAATTTTGCCTTGGTATCCATGGGCACTTCGATCTCTGCAACTCCATCAGATTCTGCAGATGCTCGCTCTTCTTCAGTAATTGACTGGTCCATCGCTTGGTGCATTTTTGGAAGTTTCTCGAGCTTTCTGTCAGGAACAGATTCACGCTCACACGTAATCAATAAACTTGATAGAAGATTTATTGTAACATAGTAAGGGATGCTGTCTTTCAGACGTCAAAGCTCGAGAATGGGATTTGTTTCCCACACTCTACACTTAAACAGACAGTTTCTCCTGAGATAGTTGTAAAAAGGACAAACGACCCCAATCACCATGACTACTATCTGGCCAAATGGTTCCTGTGAAATTCCAGCCGGAAGGAGTGTTCGGCACCTGGGAATAACCTAACATTCTACTATCACTATTCCCTCAGGCTACTGCCATACTAAAGCAATAAAGTATGGAGGACCCCCGACACATACACAGATGATTTGGTAATTTTTCTACAAGAACCACTAGAATGCATAAATAAGCGGTTAAAGATCATCTACAAATTTGGAGAAAAAGCAGGATTTA
The DNA here is from genome assembly GCA_948474755.1 of Ctenosaura bakeri. Taxonomy (NCBI): domain Eukaryota; kingdom Metazoa; phylum Chordata; class Lepidosauria; order Squamata; family Iguanidae; genus Ctenosaura; species Ctenosaura bakeri. Next base: position 223,216 of record CAOLHI010005084.1, read on the forward strand.
AAATAAACAAAGAGAAAAGTGGAATCTTAACAAAAAATATGCATCCCAAGAAAGAAGAACAATGTATTAAAAAGTCTAATTTTCAAATTCAAAAGAAAATAAAATATTTAGGTGTCTGAATCTGAATGCAAGAACATTAACGTTAGAGGGAGCTGATAATAGGATGGGCTGACATTTCTATTTGTGGTATAATAAAGCAAAAATAGACAAGGAGTTCACAAATCATTTCATAAGGGTATCATTACTGAGAATATGGATACAAATAAAGAAAAAACTATATAATTAAATCCCAACTTGGATATCCCCTCAGGAAGCCTTTTTTGGAAGATGGGCTGATGAGCAAAAAAAAAAAAAATGGCTGACAGATAAAGATCTACTAGAACTAGGTGAATCATCCACACCACAGTTAAAAACAAGAGAAAAATTAGAACAAATGGGTTGTAATTTTGCATGGTTTCCATATAGACAACTCTACGAAAGATACAAAATAGATCTAAAACTAGAAGGGTTTAACTTGAGGCAACACCTAATGAATTAGAAAAAAAATCATATTTCGTCAAACAAATCACCCCACTGCAAAATTTTACAGTTACTTGCTAAACGACAAACCAGAGAATGAAACAGTCAGAGATACAATGATATCTTGGGCTACCATATTAGGCCATACAATTGAATTAGAACAGTGGGAAACATCATGGAAATTAACCCATAGATTTACGTTATCACAAGATCTTAAAGAAAACTATATAAAGGTGTTTTACAAATGGCACATAACACCAGCTAAACTGGAAAAAAATGTATAATACACACCAAAACAAATGTTGGAAATGTCAAGAGAAAATCGGAACATTTTTACACATGTGGTGGAGTTGCCAGAAAATTAATAAATTCTGGAAAGACTTAAATAAAATCCTGGTGGAAATATTTGAAATTCAAATACCTTTAAAACCAGAAATTTATTTGTTAGATGTGGTTCAAATTTTAGATCAGAAAATTTCAAAGAAATACTGGAGGATGTTACTATATCTCGTCACTGCAGCTAGAATTTTAATTGCTAAGGGCTGGAAAAACAAAGAAACCCCCACGATAGGACAATGGATGATGAAAATATTGGAAATGAGAGAAAATGGCCAACTTACTGTAAAAATCAAAGAGAAATCAGACGAAATATTGAAGGAATGGGACGCAACAAAATTCCTCTGCAGTAAATGGGGTAATATAATTATAGAATAAGAAGTAAATCAAACAAACCTGAACATATTTATGAGAAGTTAGCAATCAAACAGAGGTACAAATAAACAGGGGTTGAGTACTGAACTTTATTATTTTTATTTATTATTATTTATTATTATTTATTTGTATCCCGCCTCTCCATATGGATCGAGGTGGTGAACAACTTACAAATAGCATGTATTTCAAAACATTTCTATATATGCCCCCAACAAGCTGGGTACTCATTTTACCGACCTGCGAAAGGATGGAAGGCTGAGTCAACCTTGGAGCCGGGCAGGATCGAACTCACAACCTTGTGGCTTGCAGTACTGGCATTTAATCACTGCGCCACCAGTAACAGTATTGGAGCGGAAATGGTAACTGGGGAGGAAAGACCACCAGAGGCATATATAACCAAGCCTGTTAGTTTGTGCATATACTTTTATATATGTATAAGCATGAAGGTATAGGTACAAGAACAAGTATGTATGTATATATGCACACAAACGTATATGTATAAGCATGAATCTGAACAAATATTGATATTTATGAGTAGCGTATGAATACTGATACATGCTGAAAACATATATAGGAGGAACAACACTAATTGATACAGAGATAGTGCAGAAAGAAGTAACAAGAGGAAGTGTAAGTAACATGCAAAAGAACCTTCATTATTTGTCAACAAGCGATTGAGTTCAAATCAATGGAAGTAATCTCAAATGTTTTTTCTTTTTAGTCATTTTTTTAGTCATCTTTTTTTCTTCTTTTCTCCTTTTTTGTATTTTCTTTTTTATTGTAATTAATATTAATTAATTTCATTGTAACTAATATTGGTTGGAAGATATCAATGGATCGAAAGTATTTTTGTTGGAGTCTGAAGAACAAAAAAATTTCTGTTCAATGCTGATATTGCCTATGTAAATACCAATTTATTATAATCTTGTATTAATAAAAAAAAATAATGGAAACAAAAAAGAACTTGGAGATACCAGAATAATTGTAGGGATGATTTGGCCGCTCTGGTTGAATTCAACTCTAAATAGAAAGAGGTTAAGCTGAGCTTGGTTCATTTACGTGATCAGACTGAACCATTGAGAGGATATGAGGATATATTATGAAGAATAATATTCCTACTCAGGCCAAGGAAAATCCCTCCAGCCAAGCCTTATCAGTAAGTAAAAATGTTTCTTCAGTGGGAGTCTCAGAAGTTGATGGACTATCATCAAGAGAACCTAAATTGTTTGCAGACAGAAGATAGGGAGGGCTGCAGAAGTTGTTGCACACAAGAACTTTTGCCAATAACACAACCTGCATCTAAGTCTCCAATGAGATTGACTCATAAGCAGACTCTGGCATGTCATCATTCACCCCCAAAGAAGACATTTCAACTTACCTTATCTCAATGTAATGTAATTTCTACCGTCCCCACTCAAGATCCTTTTATGATTCCCATTAGCACACCTAATAGACAGAATACGATGGAGGATACACAGGAGCTTATCTTATCTTCAAAATCAACGGATTGACTTACAAACCCTCAGAATAACGTCTCTGTATTATCATGGAATATTGCAGGATCGAATGCCAAATGTAGAAATCCTTCTTTTATGGAGTACCTTTCACAATTTGATGGTTTAATGTTGCAGGAAACATGGGCTTCAGAAGCAATTGATTTCAACGGTTATATTTCTAATCAGTTATGTACTACTCCCAATATAAGGAAAGGTAGATAGAAGAGTGGGCTACTTATTCCTATTTCTGTCAAGCTCCGCATGCTATTGACCAAGCTCCCTACTTATGATAAATATGCAACAGCAGTGCTGGTGAAGATTTACTAATAATGTTTATAAATATGTATTTACTACCCCAGCAACTGCACGCACAAATTAAGTCAACCTGGCAAGGTCTTGAAGCTTATATGGAAGAGTCTGTATCAGCTTTTTCTATTTCTCAGATCATTTTTGGGGGTGACTTTAATGCTAGACTGGGTGTAAGTGAAACCGCACTTTATGCTACCCATCATATTTGTTCACCAGAAAGACCCCCTACATTTTAGCAAATAAGTGTTGCTCAAAGGATACTGTGAGCAATTATGCAGGTCTTAATTTGCTACAGATGGTACAGAGATTAGACTTATCCATTTTAAATGGGAATATAACTGGGGACATACCAGGCCAGTTTACATTTTGGTCAGGAATCAGGATGAGTATTATTGATTATATGATTGTTAGTTACAATTTATTACATCCTTCTATAAAATTGGTGGTGAACAGCAGAGTGGATAGTGACCCTTTGCTGCTAAATATATACTTGAAAATTCCTGAATATCAAGTGCAGGTTAAGGATATCTTTAAACCAAACCCCAGGGTGATAGTTACTAATAATAAGATTAAATGTTCACAAAAGACTGCTGGATTTTTCACAGAGCTGCTTAATGCAAACCAGTACTCTGAGATTCGATCAATTTGTCTTGCAATAAGCCCAAATAGTGAGATTATTGAGCAATATGTAGCTCTGATTACCAAATTAGTCAACTCATATACAGTAAAAAACCTCTAAAAAAATCTACACCAGGAAGTTTAAGTTTGAAGGATTGGTTTGATCAGGAATGCAGAGATGCTAAGAAAATGCTTATTTTAACATTTAAGCTGTATAAGGAGAACTCAGTAGAAGTTAGGACTGAAGAGTTATTGCAACTAAAAAAAAGGTACAAGAAACTGATTAAAGAAAAAAAAGGAGTGCACAAAGAGCATTATGGGATCAGCTTATCAACACAGTTAGGGTGAAGGATATGAAAACCTTTTGGTATTTTACATCCACAGTGACCAAAGGTTACGTTGCAGAGGCCAATTGCCATATCCCTCCTGGAATGTGGGAAGCTTACTTTCATGAGCTGTATTCCATCAAAGAATCCCCTACTTTTCAAGTAAAACATATCACTAGGAGTCTGCCGGAATGGCAACCAGTAACAACAGATGAAATAATTTATCTAGTAAACCAACATAAACCAGGTAAAATTCCAGGCTGTGATGGTATCCCTCTTGAGCTAATTAAACACAACATAAATTGATGGGCTCCAATCTCAGCAAATTTTTTCCCATATATTGATCAGAATGCCCATATGCCATATGAGTGGGGTACAGCTATTATTATTTCAATCTTTAAGAAAGGCAAAAAGTATAATCCAGCAAACTACCACCCAGTTAGTTTGGTCTCTATAATTAGCAAGCTCTATGTCAGATATCAGTATTGGATGGACTCTAGAAAGGTTTTGGCGGATGAACAAGAGGGCTTTAGATCAGGAATCATAGAATCATAGAGTTGGAAGAGACCACAGGGGCCATCAAGTCCAACCACCTGCTATGCAGGAACGCATATCAAAGCATTCCCAACAGATGGCCATCCAGCCTCTGCTTAAAAATCTCCAAAGAAGGAGACTCTACCACACTCTGAGGCAACATATTCCACTGCCAGACAGCTCTTACCGTCAGAGCTCTGAGGTTCAAGTGGAATCTCCTTCCTGCAACTTGAATCCATTGCTCCTTGTTTTAGTCTCTGGAGCAGCAGAAAACAAGCCCACTCCCTCCTTGACATGACATCCCTTCAAATATTTAAACATGGCTATCATGTCCCCTCTTAAGCTTCTCTTCTGCAGACTAAACATACCTAGCTCCCCAAGCCGTTCCTCATAAGGCATGGCTTCCAGACCCTTCACCATTTTGGTCACCCTTTTCTGGACATGTTCCAGCTTGTCGAAATCCTTCTTGAATTGAAGTGCCCAGAACTGGACACAGTATTCCAAATGAAGCCTAACCAGTGCAGAATAGAGTAGTCCCATTACCTCCCTCGATCTAGACATCATACTCCTATTGATACAACAAAGAATTGCATTGGTTATCTTGGATGCCTCATCACACTGCTGACTCATGTTCAGCTTGTCATCTATCAAGACTCCTAGATCCCTTTCACATGTACTGTCATCCAGCCACGTGTCCCCCATCCTATATTTCTGCCTCCCATTTTTCTGCTGAAGTGTAGGACTTTACATTTCTTTCTGTTGAAATTCATTTTTTTAGCTTTGGCCCAGCTCTCCAATCTGTCAAGGTCATTTTGAAATTTGATCCTGTCCTCTGGGGTATTAGCAACCTCTCCCAATTTGGTGTCATCTGCAAATTTGATCAGCGTGCCCTCCACTCCCTCATCCAAGTCATCAATGAAGATGTTGAATAGCACTGCCCTTTGGCACTCCTCTAGTCACTTCTCTCCAGGATGAAAAGCAACCATTGGTGAGCACCCTTTGGGTTCAGTCAGTCAACCAAATACAAATCCACCTAACAGCAACACTGTCCAGCCCATATTTTACTAGCTTCTTTGCAAGAATGTCATGGAGAACTTTGTCAAAGGCCTCACTGAAGTCAAGATATGCTACATTTACTGGATTCCCTTCATCTATCAAGCTTGTAACCTTATCATAAAAAGAGATAAGATTAGTCTGGCATGACTTATTTCTGAGAAATCCATGTTGACTTTTAGTGATTACGGCATTGTTTCTAAGTAATTACAAACTGATTGTTTAATGATCTGCTCTAAGATCTTTTGTGGTATTGATGTCAGGCTGATTGGGCGATAATTATTTTGGTCCTCTTTTTCCCCTTCTTGAAGATGGGGATGACATTTGCCCTCCTCCAGTCTGCTGTGACTTCTCCTGTTCTCCAAGAGTTCTGAAAGATTATTGCAAGTGGTTCAGAAATGACTTCTGCCAGTTGTTTTAATATCCTTGGATGTAATTCATCTGGCCCTGGAGACCTGATTTCTTCTAGTTTAGCCAAATATTCCTGTACTACTTCTCTTTGATATTACAAGATAACTATCAGTCAGCTTGGAAAAAAGAAATACCTGCTAAACTTAAACTGTATGGCTTTTCTGAGAAGAATCTTCTATATATAGGATTTGAAGCAGCAAGCCAAGCCCTCAGTCAATGAATTAAGGAAGTAGAAAGACAACTAGACCTAGTGACAATTTCAAACAACATTTTAACTGATACTGCGTTTACACACAGTCCTGAATCATTGTAAAGCCTTCACTCTTGCTTGATTAAATGCTTTGCCATCAGCATTATTAGAAGGAAAGTTTCAAAAGGCCCCGTACTCCCAATGTGAATGCTCTTGTAATACTGGTGAAATTGAAACAATAACTCATGTTCTTCTCCACTGCTCATATTATTGTGAAATCCAGGAACTTTTTATTGAACCTTATACAAAACTATTACTTGGGCGGTCAGAGGCTTTTTTTTTATTGTTATCAGGACAAGATAAAGGCATGCCAACAGAGTTAAATCCTGGTACAGGTATGTTGTTTGAGACAGCAAAATTTTGTGCTGCTGTAGTCAAAATCCACAAAGAAAAGGTTAAATTATATGTTTAAGTTTATGACTTTGCTATTTTTTCTAACATAAACAGAATATTTTATTTGGAATTAGTAAACACACAGGAAATCAGACACTGTTAAGAACCATACAAGGCTACTCGAAAATGAGGCAAGACTGATTAGTGAGAGATTGGGTGAAAAGGGTGATCATTACCAGCCCTGAAGCAGAAAGTCGAGGCAAAGTGGCTCAGAATGCATCTGAGGGTAGGGAGGAGGAGGAGCCACAGAGATGGCATAAGAGGCTGGAACTGTATCTCCTACAAGCCAACGATTAAAAGAGTTAAATAATCCCATCAGAATGGAGAGAAGGCAGTGAGTAATTATAAATATTTACAGCAAAAAGACTGGGGCATGAATCAGAGTGCTTTAATTGGAGTTTAAACTGAGAGAAAGATAGACAGACTTTACTTTCGATTTTGACGGTCTGCTATCAGACAAAGCTGGCTGGATTCCAAAAGTCTCAGAACATTAAAGTAAAACTTTAAATTGTGAATTCATTCACTGGAAGGTGTTGGGAAGGAATAAAAACTGACTAATTGAAGTTTAATTAAAGTTTGGATTTGGAAAAATGAAAATAGGCTATTATTAATTTGGCAGCTGGCTTGCGGTTCGGCAAGTTGGTGGATGTCCAAAAAACAGAACGCTCATAAAATAAAACCTAAACAGCCTGTTGTAGTCTGGGAAAGACAAAAACCCCAAAAGCCAACAGATAAGAGCTACTTGAGACTAATTCAAACTACGTCAAATGATAGTTTCTACCAAAGCATTAGAAATGGCTGCAAGACCTAAAACTTCAAGCAAACAGTCAGAGGGCAGAGAGAGAGAGAGAAATTTCCTCAAATGGGAAATGGAGATATGAAACAATGCTTTCTACAGGCTTTGACTCAGAATAATAAAGTTTTTGCAGCTACAATAACCACTAAAATAATGCATGAGATGAATGAATCCATTCAGAAGATAACAAAAGAAGTTTAAAAAGTAGGTAAGAAAGTTAATACTCTGCAAGAAAAGCAAAATTCCCAACAAAAGGCAATATTGGAACTTACAGCTAGATTGGATGAACAGGAATGAAGAATTATCAATCTACAAGACAGGAACCACAGAAATAACATTTGTGTTCATGGTTTTCCAGAGATTTCGAATGAAATTGCAAGAAGTTTGAAGGAAAAAGTCCTGAAATGGCTGCAAACTATTGTTCCTCAGATTATCTGGGATGAACAGGATGTGGAGCGTATTCATAGAGCAACAGCAATAAAAAGAGGCCTCAGCCCCAGAGATGTAATCATGAGAATGGGAAACAATTGATTGGAGAAGAAGCATCAAACCCTGTACCGCAGTTTTGCAAAGAGCTGGAATAAAATAGAGTTGGAGGTACCCTATTTTTTTGAAATTCCAGAAGGTAGGCAAGCAATACATGATATATTTCCTCCAGCAGGGAATAGAGCTTCTGAAAGATCTGGATTTAATGCAGCAAGAAGAAAAGGACAAAGCGAGTGTAGCTGAAGGATCTAAGCAGATTGGCGCGGCTGGAGGATCTAAGGAGATGTACAGAAGACGAAAGAACAACAATATTGATAAGAAATGTGGGTATGTGTGTCTGTGTACACATATGTGTGTGTATGTTTATGTGGGTATGGGGAGGGGGAGGGATGAGGGGAGAGGGGAGAGGAGGAGGGAGGGATTGGGAGCACTACACTAAAGAGCTGATCAAGATTTAGGGAAGGACTTTTGAAACATTTAATATGGCTAATAAGTTGAAGATAACAACATTGAGTGTTAAAGGTTTGGGGTCTGTGATAAAATGGAAGCAGACAGTCATTATTGAAAAAAGATAAAGCAGATACAATTTTTTTACAAGAAACACATGAAACACAAGAACGAACAAATGAACTTAAACTGAACTGGGCTGCTACTTACAAAAAAGCATATGGTACATTCAAGGTGAGAGAAGTAGTTACCATAATGTCTAGAAGATGTAATTTTAATGTATTAAGAGTTTAAAAAGATGAAAAATGTAGACTTATAATTATACAAGGGGAAATGGAGGAAGAAATGTATGTATTGGTTAATGTATATGTTCCAAATGAGAAAGAAAAAGAATTTTACAATAAAATATTTAAGGAGTTAGAGGATATACAGGGAGACCTCATAATTATGGCAGGAGAGTTCAATATTTCAATCTCAATTTATTTATTAATGCATAGACCAAAGGCCATTTGCATACAGAATATTAAAATGCAACACAATACAATACAATACAAAATGTTAAAATAAAATACATAGGGAAAAAACAGCATGGTAAAATACATCATACGGTAAGTTAAAAATTTAGAGTTTGGTTTAGTTAAAACAGACAATAAAACTATAATGAAATAAGCTCGTCTCCAGAACAATCTACCACGACATTAGCACCATATCTGGCCTGGATCTTCATAGCTGCCAGAATGAAAAGAGAGACCTTACGAGTTACCATGGATTCAATATCAGAAAGGAGATAGAAGATCTTTTCTAAGACAGTGTTAGATTCCAAATGATGCAAAATAGATCCCAAAAATTTGGCTCTTGGTTCAGAATATAATGGACAAGAAAACAAATAGTGAGGCAAATCCTCTATTTCAGGGGCCCCACAAATACATAAGCGGAGGGCCAAAGGGATATGCGAGTATCTGCCATCAATCACAGCAGTAGGCATGCACTGAAAACGAAGGGCTGTGAAAACTTGCCTAAGCTTTGGGAAGGTAAGCTTTGTCAAATAAATGGCCCTTTGATGGTCAAGTTTGTAGAATTTGTACCATTTGGACAAATTAGAATTGTTGCTAGCCTGTCTGTCTGATCGAGCAGCATGATGGAAGAAATAATCCCGGAGCTTCTCTTTGGAATTCAAGATGATAAAGTTGTCAGGTGGTCTAGGATACCATTTGAGCAACTTATGATATCTTGACTTCCATACTTTACATTTAGATAACTGTTTAAAACATAACTTGGAAAAAGCTCTAACTGAGGAATCTTTAACTATTCTCCAATAGTTAAATATAGCCAAATGAATGCGGGCTCTGATGGATGGAAACCCGACCTCTGCCTGAACCAGAGCTGCCGGGGTACCCTGGGGGAGTCTTAACAATTTCTTTAAAAAAGTATTCTGGAGGAATTCCAGTTTAGATATGTGAGAATCATCCCATCCCCATACAGCAGCACCATAAAGAATCTGAGCAATAACTTTGCTTTGGAATATTTTTAGTGCTGGCAGAACCCAGCAGTATTATAAAATCTGGGAATTGCCCCGATAGATCTCAAGGCTACTGCTTTGGTGGCTTCTATATGGGGCTTCCATGAGAGATTTTCTGTGAAATGAATGCCAAGATATTTAAATTCTCAGCATTGTTCAATCTGGTGGCCATTAATAGACCATTGGAAAGGAAAATGTCTTTTCCCAAACACCATCACCTTTGTTTTAGAGTAGCTAATGTTCAGCTTTTCTTTAGAACAGAAAACACTAAGCTTTGAAAGCAGCCTTTTTAAACCTACATGGGTGAGTGATATTAGAACCATGTCATCGGCATATAACAAGATAGAAATCTTTTTTGAACCAACAGAGGGTGGAAAAAATTCTGGGCCTGACAAAGCTGGAATTATATCATTAAGATATAGATTAAAGAGTAAAGGTACCAGCAGGCAACCTTGTTTGACTCCTTTATTTGTGTGAATAGGAGCTGTTAATGAACCAGAGATACCTACTCTTATTGCAGCAGTTGTATTAGAATAAAGTTCCTTGATTAGGAACAACAGGTGAGAATCTATATTAGTGTTAGCCAATTTATGCCACAACAGGTTTCTATCAATAGAGTCAAAGGCCGCTGCTAAATCAACAAAGGCGACAAATAAATGTTTGGTAGGGCCCAAAACACTTTGCTGTGCTAAAAAGTAGAGGGTCAGGCAGTGATCGATAGTGCCTTGCCCTTTCCTAAAGCCTGCCTGTTCAGGGTGGATGACTTGATTGGTAGTTTCCCAATCTTCTAGTTTATTTAACAGATATTTACTGTATAACTTGGAGTCGATATCCAAGAGGCTGATAGGCCGGTAGTTATTGGGATCTTGCTTGTCTCCCTTCTTATAGATGGGAACAACTATACTCTGTTTCCAGCCTGTTGGAATTGTGCCTGTATTGTTAATCTGGGTAAACACTTTTGCTAGTATAGGGGCCCACCACTCGGGGAAATTTTTAAAGATTTCAGGGGGCATCATATTTTCCCCTGGTGCCTTACTCAAGGTGAGAGCTGCAATCAACTTCTTTACCTCTGACACAGATACAGGTGGCCAAAAAGGCAAGCAGACAGTCTTCGAGATGAGTGAAGGGTGGTTCTCTATGGATGTGGCTCCATAAAGCCCACTGAAATGAGTATGCCATTCTTGTGATGGAATTTGTCCGATAATAACTGGTCTAATCACGTGCATGCCAATGGAAACAATGTCCCAAAACTGCTTTTCGTTCTTTGTCTTCACAGCTAGGGCCAAATGACTCCATTGTGTTCTAAGTGTCTTTTTGTTTTGTTTTGTTTTAGGAGTGCCTTATAGGATGACCTCATGACTGCTAAGGTGTTGAGGGTACTAGTATTCTTATCTTTAAGTACCTGTCGGGAGGAATCCATTAATGCTTTCCGGGCAGCTCTACATTCTAAATCAAACCATCTGTTGGTTGTAACTCTATTAGGACTAAAATGCTTATTGCAAACCAATTTGGGTCTCAAATTTTTAATGATGATTTGATAAACTTGTAAGATGTCTGACTTAGTAACTAAGATGTCTTCACGGAGAGCTTTGAAAATGTTGCTTTCAAATAGCTGAACTACAGAAGCACTCAGATTAATTGACCATCGTATTCTCTGCTCTCCCACTTGGATTCCATTTAGATTTTGAGGGCGGTATGTGGGGAGACACGTTTCAAAATTAAATAACAATAACAAAGGAAAATTGTCACTTTCAGCCCTACTGGTAACTTCCAGACTATGAATAATAGTAAGCAGGTTAGCAGAAACTGCAATATAATCAACTGTACTAGCTCCTCTACTGGTGACATAGGTATAGGCACCCAACGTTATGTCATAATGAGATCCATTAAGGCATTGCAGATGGTGCAGGGAAAGGATCTCTAAAAACCTCAGACCTGACTTGTTTGTTCTAGTATCTTGGGTGACCCTGGTAACAGATATATCTTGCGAGACCTGGCAAGAGTTAGTACCTTCCAGATGTTTCGGCCCCACCCCAGTCCTCGCATTGAAGTCTCCGCACAGCAGGGTTTTTGTGTAGGGATATTGATGTTCTAGAAGGCTTAGGGTTTCTGATAGATGATTCCAGATGCTATTCAGACCTGATCATTTAGATAGGCTGGGTGGAATGTACACATTTATACAAATAAGAGAACCAAAATGTCTACTCTTGATAAGGAGAGCCTGTATACATTGTGGGCAGAAAGTGACCAATGGTTGGATATCCACTTGCAGGTCAACTGATACAAATATGATGAGTCTGCCGCTACCACGGCCTCTAGCACTTGTTTTCATGGATGGGACAGAAAATGAGTGCAATCCAAGGACTACTGGTAAATTAGAGCCATGAGCCCATGTCTCCTGCAAACATAAAATTTTAAACTTTTGTAAATAAGTTGCAAAAGCTGCATCATGGAACTTATTCGACCAGCCCATAATATTCCAAGATAGCAAGTTTAATTGTCAGGCTGGTACACTTAGATCAGCGACCTCCCAAGTATCCGCAGATTCTGTTTGCACCAGGACTTTTTGGTAGGGAGACAACTCTTTCAAGGTAACTGTGTTTTTAACCTTCTTTGGTTCCAAAGGTTGTCTTGAAATTAGAGTTGTCAAGTTGTCCTGGTCTATTACTAATAAATCATCAATGCAACCCCTGGCCAGATCTCTTCCATCATAAGGGACTTCATCTGTCGTTACTAAATTTACCAGAGGATTGGCCAACTCTTTGATGGTACACAGCATGTTTTTGAGGTCGTCCAGTCTAGAGGTGATGTCTATATGTTCTTCATTAATAGTTGATTCATCTTGGCCCACCAGTTGCTTCTCTATTTCCAAGCTGGAAGTTTTGGGTGGTCCAAGTTGTAGCATGATCTGGCTAGAAGTTTCTTTGGATGATAACAAGCCGGTGTTCCTTTCCTCAATAGGCATCCTATTACTGCAGTTGGGGTTAATTAAAGAAGTAATAGCCAAGTCTCTATAGACCCGAACTGCTGTTATTTGATAGTTGGACAAAAAACCCTTCATTTTCATCAGCATGAGAGGAATTGTGGATTGTTTAAATGTTAGCACAATTCTCTTATGAGCAAAAGTACTAGGAAGCCAGTCCACAACGAGCATGTCGATACTATGAGGGTGTATGTGTAAAAGTTGGCTCAAAGAAGTCTAATAGCTCTAACGGACCTCCATCTGCCATTGTTTATTCTGTTGAAAGTGATTTGCAGCATAACTTGGTTTGTTTGTAAAATCCTATTGCCCTTCCCTCTTTCCAGCTCCATAGAAGCCACTGGTAAGCTGCTCCTTGGGACTGTATTCCTGTTCTTTTTACACTCCAGCTTGTCTTCCTTGTTGAGCCCCGAGCTACTGGGTTGACCCAAGCCATCTTTTAAAGATGTGTATTTTTGTATGAAGTTATCAAAGGAGAGTTTGAGAAGCTTCATTTGGTTATCAATCTTTTCTAAATGTTCATAGATAGAATAACAGTATGGGCTGTTAAGAGACATTGTTTGGTCACAAAATCTGGAGGATATACTTGATGTTCTGTAGGCTGTTCCTTCTCAGTAATGAGCAATTCCTCAAGGACAGACTCACCTGTCTCTTTTGGCTCTGCGGATACTTCTTCCTGATAAGCTGACAAGTCATTGCCAGGATTTTTAAAAGATGCAGATAAAAACTCGTCCTCATTACCCAAAGCCGAAAAAAAATTATTGGTATTGGGAATTGTAAAATTTGAGGTACTCACATTTTTCTTTCTCTTTCTCTCACAGGCATGCAGTTCATCTATCTTAAGTTGTTTGGAAGCCTTGCAGTGCTTGACTGTCTCTGGGCTTGTTCTAGAACGTTTTTTCTTTCCCATTTAAAACTTTCATAGTTTAAAAAATACCAGAATAAACAAAAGCCCAAATGAGCTCAAAAACCCAGAGGTGTTGGACTTCCAGTCTGATGGCGGAGCGACTGACATCTTAGAGAGACAGCTGTCTCTAAGAGGTCGCCGCGAGCGGTTTACCCAGGAAGCTACAGCTGGGGAAAAGACTGACGGACAGTTTGTGACGCCAGCTTTTCACCCGAAAATCCTGGGCGAGTTTCTCTTCGGGGAGGAAGAGTCCAGAGGGGGCCCGGAGGGGATCCGCGACTGCAGTCGCGTGTCAGTGGTGAGTGAAGACAGGCGGATAGCAGAGGATCGAAGGGCCACCACGACCGCTTGTCGTTTTTGCTGGGGATTTAATTTCCCCCAAGCAACGCCCAGACCTTTTTAAATTTTGATTTATAAGCGGACGATTTATAATTTCATCTTGCCTCCCGGTGGAGTTCAGAGGTAGCTCTAACTATTTAATCTGACTTAACAACGACTGAAATAGGGCGTCAGTTCTGATGTTTTTTTTTCCAGGACGATTGCGCAATCGAGCGCATACCAGTGAGTGAAGTTCTTCTCTTTCTTTTTCTGTTTCCTAGAAGACTAAGTACATTTATTTTTTTGGGGCACTAAATTGGACAGAATATAAACTGTGAAAAACAGGTAAACAGAAAAGCGATTTTTTTTATTTTTTGCGTGCAGAGACATTGTTAGAAATAATATAAGTTTTTCTTTTGGAAACGAGAGACGGGGTTTGCCAATGAGAAAATGGCGACCATACATCTGGAGCTGGCCTGAAACTTTAAGAAGGTGTACTAAGTTTCATTCTTTTTTCTCTTTTTTTCATTATTATTTTTTTGCGAATTTGTTGTTGGAACAAAAAAGAAAAAAGAGACTTTTTAATCTTGGACACTGTTGACGGAGGGAATGTTTGGTTTCTCGGGGAGACTTTGGTTTCTGGATTCCGGGAGACTTGTCGAGCGCTTCTCTTTGGACTTGCTGGAAAAATGGAGTAAGAGGGACCTTGTTTTTTTTCTTCTTTTTTTTTTTTCCTTTCTTTGATCGTGTCACTGACCAGGAGGTGGATGAAGAGAGACAGTAACTGTGAATGAATAAGCCCTTTTTTCTTTTTGTTTTTTTGGGGGGGAGGCTTTTTCCCCTATATTTGTCGGAAGTGCTGGAAGACAGAGGCTGACAGAGAAGTTACTTCTTTTTCGCTGTTGTTCTTTTGCCTTGTTTTTTTTTGTTTTGTTCTTTTTGCTGAATATACTACATAGCAGTAGAAAGCAATAAGTTATACTGCTACTTTTGCTCTTTCCAAATTATTATTATTATTATTATTATTATTATTATTATTATTATTATTCTAATTATAATTCACTGGTATTTATTGACATCTAGATATCTACTCTATGTTCTGAAATAAAGCTATTAGGCTGACAGTAAAAGTAAATTATTGAGAATAAAAATAAGTAAATCATTGAGAATAAGAATAGTTAAAGGAGCTGAATATAATACATATTATACTTTATACAGTATTAGATTTGCATATTAGTCAACCTTGAGTTTGAGTCTGATTTATAAAAGAAAATAGGAGGAGTATAAGAAAGCAATTGCATATATAAGTTATTTACTCTCTTATCTGTTTTTTGCTTTGAGGAAAAAATTATAAGATATACAAGAACATAGAATATACATAAGAATTGGGAATTATTGTATTATATTATTACTGTACTACTATTATTATTATATTATTGGATCTGTGTAACTAATTTAACCTCATGGCTACTGCTACCAGAAGAGCGCAGGCTCAAAGCAAAACTTCTGCTCAGCTACCCAGGAGAGCCTCAATAGACTCAACAACAATGTCTTCAGATACAGGAGTTATTTTAGAAGCTTTAAGGAACTCTAGACAGGAGTTACGTCAAGAAATCAAACAGGATATAAAAGATTCTAGAAATGAAATCAAGGCTGAAATAAAGAAAGAAATAGAAGGACTGAGCAAAAAAATGGACGTTATATCTAAGGAAGTTTCAAATATAAAAGCTGAAATGGAAGTAGTCCAGGACAGAACAAGACAGATTGAAGAAAGAACACAAAGAATGTCGGAAAAACAAATGCAAGATGAAACAACGATAAACAGGATGGAGATGAGATACTGAGAAAGATGTTTAAAAATTAGAGGGCTTAGAGAACAGGAACAGGAAGCCATCTATGACAAAATTATACAAGCATTAATGGACTATATATATCTACCTGAAGAAAGACTTCATGCTTCTATAGAAAAGATATTTCGACTAAACTCACGCCTTGCCTGGGAGAGAAATCAACCTAGAGACGTTGTAATTGTTTTCTCAAATCTCAGAACCAGAGAGATCATCCTACAAAAAAACTATCAACAAAGATTATGTATTGATTCACAGGAATTGAATATATATAAAGATATTCCATCACAGATACTTAAAAAAGACAGGAATATAAATTCCTGACTCAATTCTTGATCAAACAAAATATAAACTATACCTAGAACAGAACTGAAGGCATCTTTTTTATCCATAATCAAAAGAAGTATAGGATTAATAGTGTTGAAAAGACTAAAGAAATTTTTGGTAAATTAAAGAAAGAATTTGACACTTCGACCAAACAAAGACATCCTAAAAGGCTGTATGAAAGATCGGAACAAGAAGAAATGGGAGCTACAGCTGGTAAATTCACGACAGGTGAAGAGGAGACAATAGAGGGAAATGATGTTGATGTTGAGGAAGAACAAGAGAGAGAAGAAGAAGGAGAACTTCAAGTTGAAAGTGAAACTGAATATACGGAGGATATATAGTTGATGAAAATTCTTAGACAAGTATGGCACTTAAAGATCTAAAAATTCTTTCTTGGAACATTAAAGGCCTTAATTCTCAATACAAAAGGAGAAATGTCTTCCATTATATTGAAAAAATGGACTATGATATCATCTCTTTGCAGGAAATACGTATAGCACAAAAAGATCTCAGATTTCTTTGGAATCCTAAGTTGGGTCAATGCTATACGGCTGCTTATACGGAAAAAAGAGGCGTGGTGGTGTACGTAAAGAAAAAATACGTGGTGGATGAAATATACTCAGATCCGGAAGGCCACTATCTGATGTTGGAATTAAGGGTGCAGGAATTTGTCGCTTTGCTGGTAGCAATATACGCACCGATGGAAAATAAGGCAAAGTTCTATGCTAAAGTGAACAAACAGATAACTAAATATGTAAGTCAAAAATCACAGGAGAACATAATACTTCTAGGAGATCTAAATGGAGTCTTAAGTCCAACTCAGGATAGATCTAGTACGAGCAATCAGAAGAAGAAGAACCATGGAAAACTTCCTCAAAACTTTTTTCAAATAATGGAAGATCATAATTTAATAGACATTTGGACGTTTAAACATGGATCTGAGAAGGGTTTTACTTTTTTCTCAGATAAATATAAATCCTTTTCAAGGATAGACTACTTTTTAATTTCGAGAGTTTTACATAAAAATATAGCTAAAATGGAAATATTACCAAAAATAACTTCCGATCACAATCCTATTCTTCTCTACCTGAGAACATGTCAACAAAAACAATACAATTGGAAACTTAATCAGAACTTGCTTAGAGATGATGATTTAGTCAACAAAGTGAAAGAGATTCTATCATTTTTTTTGAAGAGAATATTACAGAAGATATGTCCATGAAAACAATATGGGATACTGCGAAAACTGTGATTAGAGGCCATCTAATTAGTATGGGGACGTACAAAAAGAAAGTTCAAAATCAACAACTATTGAATGCATTAGATGAGCTAAAACAGAAAGAAAATGAATATAGAAAGAATATTACTAATCAAAAATTAAAACTTGAGATTAAAGCCCTACAGGACTGAATTGCTGCACAAAACTTAGCAGAGTTGGAGAAGAAATTGAGATACTGCTGATTGAATCAAATAGAAAAGGCCAACAAACCGGGAAATGGCTGGCTTATAAACTACGGAATGAGAGACAAAAAAGAAGAATCCTTAAGATCCAGAAGGGCCAGAAAGAAATAACTGAATCTAATGAAATTAAACTGATATTTCGGAAGTATTTTGCCCATCTGTATGATAGAGATAAAACACAGGATGTGGAGCTCCAGAAAGCGAGATCGTATTTAGAGCGTCATCCGACTTTAAAGATAACAGAAGAACAAAGAACTTTTTTGAATTGTGACATTACAATTTCTGAAGTTAAAGAGGCTATTTCTAACTTAAAAACCACAAAGGCACCGGGCCCGGATGGATATACGGCACAGTTTTATAAAAGCTTTGAAGATGAAATTATTCTTACATTGACGAAAGTATTTAATGAGATCAAAGAAAATGGCATTCCTGATACGTGGAAGAAAGCGAACATTGTGCTGATTCCTAAGGAAGGTAAAGATCCCACGTTGCCAGAAAATTATCGACCGATGTCCTTGCTCAATACTGATTATAAGATTTTTACAATGATACTTGCGACAAGGTTTAAAAAATATTAAATGAGATAATTCACTCTGATCAAAATGGCTTTTTACCTAATCGACATATTAGAGCAAATATTAGGATTTTACTAAATGACATAGAATATTACGAAAAAAGAAATGACAAAAAATTGGCCATCCTTTTTTTAGATGCTGAAAAAGCTTTTGATAAAATTCGGTGGCCTTTTCTGATCTTTACTTTGAAGAAAATGAACTGTGGAGATACCTTTATTTCATGGATACAGGCAATCTATAAAGAACAAAATGCCAGTATAATAGTAAATGAGGAATTAACGGAAGACATTCAAATAAAAAAAGGAACTAGACAAGGATGCCCAATATCTCCTCTACTCTTTATTGCCATATTGGAGACGTTGAATATAGCAATAAGAGAAAATCCCAACATAAGAGGAATTCAGGTAAAAGGACAAGAGTATAAACTGCGGGCATTTGCGGATGATTTAGTTTTTCTTCTTTAGGATCCCTCTATAGGTACTGAAGAACTTATGAAAAGCATACAAAATTTTGGAGAGGCAGCGGGTCTAAAAATAAACAGAAACAAATCTTATCTTATGACGAAGAATGTTCTGAAACAAGAAAAAGACAAGTTGATGAAATTGACTGGTGGTACAATACAAAAAAAGGTTAAGTATCTAGGTATATGGATTACGGAAAGAAATAAAGATTTGTTTGAAAACAACTACAATAAAGTATGGAAAGAAATTATACTGGATCTAAAGAAATGGACTAAATTAAAATTATCCTTACTAGGTAGAATTGCGACTATTAAAATGAACATCTTACCTAAACTTAACTTTCTTTTTCAAAATTTACAGATCATGTCAAATGATAAAGTTTTCAAGACCTGGAATAAAGAAATCTCAAAGTATATATGGGCGGGTAGAAAACCCAAAATAAGATGGAAACTTCTTTCAGAAAGACCCGACAAAGGTGGATTTGGACTACCAGATTTGAAACTATATTATTACGCAAATGCCCTAGAATGGCTGCAAGATTGGATTTCTTTAAAAGACATTAGACTTTTAATATTAGAGGGTGCCAATATGTGCTTTGGATTTCACGCTTATCTCTGGTATAACAAAGACAAAATTGATAGTGATTTCAAAAATCACTTTATAAGACAAGTGTTAATTAGAATTTGGAAGATGATCAAAAAAGATCTATATTCAAAAATTCCTCTATGGGTATCACCACAGGAGGCTTTCTTTAGCCAATGGGCAGAAATACCAAAAGGAGAATGGCTTAAATACAAAGATTTATTATTAATAGAGAGCGATAAAAAGGTTAGACTGAAGACGCGGGAGGAATTGAGAGAGGAAGAAATTGTATTAAATTGGTTTTCGTATATGCAACTACAGGAAAGATTTAAAATAGACTATAAGCTGAAAGGTTTTAACTGCCAAAAAACACACAATGAAATAGAAAATATTTTTCTAAAAAATAAACGGAAAGTCTCCCTTTTTTACAAATATTTAAACTTGAGAAAGCTGGAAGATGAAGAGGTTAAGGATGTGATGGTGAAGTGGGCCCAAAACTTTCAGAAAAATATCCCCTTAGAAAATTGGGAAACATCTTGGAAGAATACCATGGAATTTACAACTCTACAAGAGATAAAGGAAAATTACTTGAAAATGATGTACAGAACCTACTTAACATCAGAAAAAATATATCGTATATATCATACGGGAGACAATAAATGTTGGAAATGTAAAGAAGCTATTGGCTCCTTTTACCATCTCTGGTGGTCCTGTCCTTGCACTAAGAAATATTGGATGAAAATATATGAAGCCATAAAAGAAATATATAACATAGACTTCCCAATGGATCCAGCCTTTTTTCTACTGAATATGATGAATATCTTTGGAAAAGAGTTTCAAGCCAAAAACAAGAGAACTTTATTGTTTTTAGTAACTTCAGCCAGGATAGTGTTCGCTTGATTTTGGAAACTACCGGCTGTACCAGATGTATATTTATGGCTACAAAAGTTATCAGATTATAAACAACTGGATTTTTTGTCTGCCAGATTAAAGGGAAAGCAGGAAAAAATAGTGGAACAGAATTGGAGTGCTGTAACAAAATATATGAGATTGAAAGGTTATTGTGTAATGTCCGAATTGTCAAGCTAAATAGACAAGGTCGTTACTGGTATGGACTATGTTTTTCTACATTGATACAACAAAAAATACCATGATGATGTTAAGTCAATAATTATGCTTATTTATATGTTTATTTTTTCTTTTTTTGTTCTTTTTCTTTTGCATGACTAGATAAAATGCATATGAAACGTGATTAGAAATAAAAATTAGAGAGCTTATGTAAGATAAGATTAGCTATTAATGGAACTCTTAGGGAAGGCAGGGAAGTCATGGTAACATATAGTATATAATATGTGACTGATGAGTATGTTTTATAAATCAATTTAGTTATACTGTATGCTGTCAAAGTAATGTGTATATATGGATATTTATATGTGAATCTATCAAACGTAAATATGACTCTGTTAAGATGATTATATATTTTTTTTAATTGTATATATTTTTTAAAAAAAATTATAAAAAAAAAAAAACCCCGAGGTGTTAAAATCCCAAGGAATTAGTAGTTCTTGGTTTTCATTTCAAGCTAGAAGAAGTGCTGGTAGGCAAGGCAGCTAGTAGTAGGTGCGGGGGAGGAGATAATGGGAGTACAAGAATTTCCCAAAACAAAACAAATAAAGATAAGCAATGCTGCACGGCAATACGGCAACAGTCAACTAAAAAACATTTTAAACCAGGCAAGACACAGTGGAGGAATTAAAATTTGAGATAAAAGATTAAAAGCTAAAAAGTAAATAGATGGTAACGGAGCCAGTTAAAACACCACCTATCCTGCCGGCGCCATCTTCTCTCCTCTCAGATTTCAATATGGTTATGGATAAGCCAAAAGATAAATCTGATCTGACAGAGATAGATTGAATAATATTACAGCTCTGAATAAAGTGATGGACAGATATGGCTTAAAAGATGTTTGGATGGTGAGATAGGGAGATGAAAAGAGGTACACTTATTACTCATCTATTCATAAAAACTATTCTAGGATATATTTCATTTTTGTTTCAAAGAATATAGTCTCGAGGTTATTAAATACAGAGATAGGAGTGCTAAAAGTCACGGACCATGCCTTGGTAAATATGGACATGATAATTAAGAAGGATTACAAAGAAGTGAAAAGATGGAGGCTAGACACTAGAATACTAAATTATAAGGATATAGTGAGTAAGATTGAGAAGGAATGGAAAGAGATTTGGGATATTAATAATAGGGAGGTTTCTCAAGTGGTGTTATGGGACACAATGAAAGCAGTTGCAAGAGGGCTCTGTATCAAGGAATCATATAATTTTAAAAAATGACAAGGAGAGAAGAAATTAAAATTAGAAATGATAATTAAAAAATTAGAGAATAAATATATAACAGACAGAAGTAAAAAAAATTATATAGAACTACAAGCAAAAAGGAATGAATTGGAGAAAATAGAAATTGATGAAGTACAGAGGAATTTGATATATTAGAGGAGGGATATTTTGAGTACAGCGATAAGTATTCAAAAATGCTGACCAGATCTGCACACTCTAAAAAGGCAAGAAATACAATTAGTGTAATTAAGGATAAAACAGGTGAGTTATGTAAGATAATAAAAGATAAAATAAAAATATTTGAAGAATTTTATCAAGAGTTATACTCAGCAGGGAAAATATCAGTGAAGAATATTGAGGAATATGTTGAAAAAAATTGGAAAATAGAAATAACTGAAGAGGATAAGGGATTGATGGAACTACTGGTTTCGGAAAATGAAATAGAAGAAGTCATAGATAATTTAAAAGGGGAAAAATCACTGGGAATGGATTATATTATAAAACATTTCAAAATAAATTAATACCTAAGTTGAAAGTATTATATAATAAAAGTATTATATAATAAAATAATAAATGGAGCTAGGATCCCACCATCGTGGGAACAGTCTTTAATAATACTGATTCCGAAACCAGATAAAGATTTAATGGATCCAAGGTCATATAGACCTATATCATTAATAAATGAAGAAGCTAAGATGTTGACAGCAGTAATGGAAAAAAGGATGAATAAGTTTCTTTGTAAATATTTGCAAAAAGATATTTTTTTAAAAAAAAATTTATTATATGTTTAAAAGTATATAATAACAAAAGAATCAGATCATACTTTTACAATCATTTGAACATACAAAATAATTCACATCATATATAAAAGAAAAAGGAGCTAAACATAAAACATTTCATATCCAAAAACCCACATATCAATCCTCAGTAGTGTACAACCTCAAAATTTAATAACATAAATTAGATGAGGAAAAATATATTGTTTCCTTTAAACCTGAGTGTACAAAACCATAACTTCCTTGCCTCCTTTAAGAGTTCCTTATGTAGCTACTCTTTACAAACAGAAGCTCCCTCATTCCTTATGTTGCATTAACCTGTATTTCTAATCCTTCAGCAATGTCATTAAAGATAAGTTATACAAATAAATGAACAATTTAGTAAACTCAATTCCATCTTTGTCTCATTATTTGTACCCAACCATAGAAAAAACCCACATATATTACTACCAACCAGAAACACATACCTAACCAAAACAGTGTGAAATTTAACTCATAACTTAGAGATTGTTGCAAAAACTGGAGTCTAGAAACTCCTGCTGATAAAAGGAATAAAAACTCCTGCTTGCTTTAGACTTCATCCCTGCTTCACGGAGCAAGTAAACAAAACACTGCTGAGGTCATACTAGCAAATTGACTACATTTATTGGTAAAAAAGAATTTCAAACAGCCTAAGTTACAGAAGAAAAATCTATTCTGCCGAACATCATGGCAGATCAGCAACAGAGTGCAAAGAGAAAAGAACAGAGAGACTTTTACACAAGGCATGGGGTTATATGATATGTGGTAAACATGCTGTAGGCACTTGAACCTACGACAGCAAGCGTGAATAACAAGTTCATAGCCATAACATGTCATGTAGCAAAAACACATATGATGGCGCAGCTGTGTGCCAGTTCCGGACAGGCTGATAACGCTGAGGAAAAGTTTCCCATGGAACTGGCTAGCCATAACAACAGGTTTGTAACAGTTTGCTTTCTCACACAAACACACACAAGAGCTGTGAGAAATTTGTGGAGCAAAGAGTCCATTATCCACTCACATAATGCAACACTCCCCTACTCTTTGTGGAACAAGTTTCAGTCACACAATTAGCCTCTTTGGACTGGAAGCTTTGTCAATCCCAGTTTACTTACAAGCTGACCAAATGTCTCAGCAGATAGTGGCTTAGTGAACACATCAGCTAAGTTACATTCTGAAGGGACATAAATGAGAGACCCTTTCCTATCTCGCAAAAACAACTTTACATTGTGAAATTTAATGTCAATGTGCTTTGAGCGAAGGAAATTCTGTCAGAACCTGCCAAGTGAATACAGGCCTGTGAATCACAATATATTTGTACTGGTTGTGGAACATGGACTTCCAGATCTTTTAACAATTGCATGAACCACACTAGTTCAGTACAGTGTGTAGACAAACTCACAAATTCTGCCTCCGTCGAGGACAGAGACAAACACGCCTGTTTCTTAGTTTTCCAATCAATAACCACTCCACTGTATGTGATAACATAACCAGATGTGCTCTTGCGATTTGACACATCTTCTGCAAAATCACTATCAGAGTAACACACCAATGTAGGCTGTTCTTTGGGAAAAATACACCAACAGTACTCCAAAGAACCTTTCAGGTACCTAAGCACTCTTTTCACACCTTGCCAATGATACTGGGTAGGCTTAGCACACGCTCTGCCCAAAATGTTTACACTCAGAGCAATATCAGGGCGGCAGGTACTTGCTAAGTACAAGAGACTCCCGATGACAGACTGATACAGATGTATGTCAGGAAACATTTCATCACTAATGTTTTTCATAAACCCAGGTACCATAGGCGTTTTTACAGCCTTGCAGTCAGACATGTTGCATTTTTCCAACAATTTCACAATCTTTTGTTTCTGACACAGCAGAAAACCATTTTTGACTTGCTGTACTTCAATTCCCAGAAAGTTTTGAACTGGTCCCAGATTTTTGACTTGAAACTTTTTTCCCAGTTCATTCACAAACACTTGTGCTTGATTTTGTGTAGCAGAAACCAAACACAAATCATCCACATAGGCAAGAAGAATTTCTAAACTTTCCCCTTCCCTCGGACATATACACAAGGATCAGCAACGCTTTGTTTGAAACCACACGCCTGCAGAGCATTGTGTAAACAAACATTCCAACATCTGGCTGATTGTCTCAGACCATAAAGAGCACGTCTTAGTCGCCAAACTTCGGACTCTCTTCCCTCAACTACAAACCCATCAGGTTGGAGCATATAAACCTCTTCTTCCAAATCAGCATTGAGATAAGCAGTAGTGATATCACAATGTGTAAGCACAGCATTCATTTGAGCTGCCAGGGAAAAAACCAATCTAATAGACTGCTGTTTTGCTGTGGGACTGAATATTTCGTCGACGTCGTTTTGAAAACATCCACGTGCTACTAAACGCGCTTTGTGTTTCACCTGCCCATCAGCAGAGGTTTTTAGCCTGTAAACCCATTTGCTGTCAATTGGTTTCACACCTTTGGGTAATTTACACAGAGAATACACATTGTGCTGAGCAATGGAATCCATTTCACTTTGCATGGCATTCCACCAGGGACTTGCCTCCCACTCAGGCATTTTTTCAACAACAGCAAAACTCTCAGGTTCACAATTCACAGCACACACACGAACTGTTGAAGCTCGGGGGGAGAAGCGTTTCGGTGGCACGCCGTTTTTCTTTTTGACCTTCTGAGGATGGGTTGACTCTGTGAGGTGCCTTCCCCCTCCTCAGCACCACGTGACCTTTTAACTGAATACTTCCGCTCTCCCTCCCCTGTGCTTGACTCAGCCACATCGCTTACAGCTCTCCCCCTTCGCAAATCTCTCTCCTCTGTTTTAACCCTCGAGGGACTGGGAGTGGAGACTGAGGGCTGAGCTGGCTGCGCTGCAGGCTGACTAGACACAGGAAGAAGAATTTCAGACGCTGATTGAACACGTGCCCAGTTTGCGTGTTCCTCGAAGGAGGCATTTCTTGACACAACACAGGAATTACCACCAGCATGAAAACGATACCCTTTGCAATGAAGCTCATAGCCAACAAAACGCAAACGCTGGGCTTTTGGTTCCCCTTTTTTCCTTTGACTCTTGGGAATGTGCACCCAGGCAAAACTCCCAAACACCTTCATGTGAGCAATGGAAGGCTGTGTATCATACAGATACTCAAAGGGGGTTGCATTAATTACACTACTCCAGAGCCTATTGTGTATGTAACAGGCAGTCAGAACTGCTTCACCCCAAAAACTCAGAGGCAGGTCTGCATCAGTTAGCAGACTGTGCATCAGAGTCTGTAAGACTCCTGCATTGCGCTCAGCCACTCCATTTTGGTGAGGAGAATAGCTGGCAGTTGTCCTGTGAATGATCCCTTTCTTTTTGAACCACTGTTGCATGTTTTCTGACAAGAATTCAGCTCCCCTATCAGTTTGCAACTTTTGAAGAGAACAACCAAACTGCCTCTCAATCAGGGAACACCAATTCTTGAGGACTTGACACACATCAGATTTTTGCTTCAATACATAGCAGAAAATGTACCTGCTAAAATCATCTACGAAGAGACAGAAATATCTACCCCCCCCCAGTGATTGTTTACTGAGGGGTCCTACAATGTCACAATGAACCAACTGGAATGGGGCAGTTGGCACACGGGAGCTAACCCGTGGTGCTGGCAGCTGCTTGGACTTGGTCTGCTTGCAAATCGCACAGTCAAGGAACACACTACAAGACTTCAAAGAACACCCTTTACAGCAACCTGCCAACTTTTTTAACACTGGAAAACTCGCATGTCCCATGCGACGATGCAAAAGGTGAATGCATTCATGGTGTTGTGCAGTATTAGCATACACATTACACACAGTAGGACTTGGCTCAAGGAAGAACAGCCTTTCTTCCCGTGTAGCCACAGCACACACCTCCCCATCTTTGAGCACTTTGCCCTGTTTTCCACAGAACTCAACCTTAAACCCAGATTCTGTCAGCTGCCCCACAGATAACAGACAGAAATCAAGAGAGGGCACATACAAAACATTTTTCAAACACATATCAAGTGCTGGGATATCGGCTATCCCTTCACCACAAACCTCAGCTTTTGTCCCATCTGCCAAAATCACCTTTGAAACACTGGCAGAGTTTAAGTCACTGAACAGGTCTTTTGAATTGATGAGATGCTGGGAACACCCGCTATCCAGGAACCAGGCTGGGTCTGGGTCTTCTGCATCTTGGGGACCTTCAGAAACAGCAACAGCAACACGCAGCCATCCCCTGGAACGACCTGCTCTGTTCCCTCTGTTTCTGTTGGCACTGGAACCTCGGAAACCGGCTCTACTGGTACTTTGCTCCCCTTGCTTCAGAAGTGGGCAATCACGCCTGAGGTGTGAAGCAGATCCACAGCAAAAACATCTCCGGACAGCATGGGCATGCACCAGCCCCTCCTCACTGCGATCAGCAGCTGAAGACTTTTTCTTACCGGAGCAGGCTTCTGCTTGTGTGGGAGGCACATTCCTTGCACGCTTGTCCTCTTCCTCCATCAGCCGGGCAGAAACAAGGGAAACAGTCAAATCCCGTTCTGACATGGACTGGAGTGATGAAACCACGAGCTCCCAGGAAGCATCAAGGGAATTCAAAATACAGAACACTCTATCACTCTCAGGCAAAACTTTGCCTCTCTCTCGGAGTGATGAAAACAGCTCTGAAAAAACTGTCAGATGCTCCCTCATCGAGGTGCCTGGGGTCCATTTGGTATTGTAAAGTCCATGAGACAAAGCATACTTTGCTGCTCCAGATTCACTGAGATGTATATCTCGTAGTTTGACCCATCCTTGACGTGGAGTATTCAGGTCCCTGATGTGCGTGAGCTGGTCATCTTCCACAGCCAGGAAGAGCATAGACATGGCTCGTCTAGTTGCTGCCTCAATCTGAGCTGCTGTACCTTGCAATGAAACAGGATCAGTGAACGCCCGCCACAGACCCTCGACCTGCAAATATTTTTCCATTCTCGCGGACCAAGCAAGGTAGTTTGTCCCATTGAGCTTAACAAGGGGCAAGCCCCCAGGCACTGGTTGAGCCATGGTAGAACCAGCTAAAAAACCTATTCAAAAACACTCCTCAGCAGGCACAACTTGAAGCAGGACTCAAAACAAGGTCGCTGGACCGCGAACCGTCATCTGCTTCCATGTTGCAAAAACTGGAGTCTAGAAACTCCTGCTGATAAAAGGAATAAAAACTCCTGCTTGCTTTAGACTTCATGCCTACTTCACGGAGCAAGTAAACAAAACACTGCTGAGGTCATACTAGCAAAGTGACTACATTTATTGGTAAAAAAGAATTTCAAACAGCCTAAGTTACAGAAGAAAAATCTATTCTGCCGAACATCATGGCAGATCAGCAACAGAGTGCAAAGAGAAAAGAACAGAGAGACTTTTACACAAGGCATGGGGTTATATGATATGCGGTAAACATGCTGTAGGCACTTGAACCTACGACAGCAAGCGTGAATAACAAGTTCATAGCCATAACATGTCATGTAGCAAAAACACATATGATGGCGCAGCTGTGTGCCAATTCCGGACAGGCTAACGCTGAGGAAAAGTTTCCCATGGAACTGGCTAGCCATAACAACAGGTTTGTAACAGTTTGCTTTCTCACACACACACACACAAGAGCTGTGAGAAATTTGTGGAGCAAAGAGTCCATTATCCACTCACATAATGCAACAGAGATTAAATGACCTTTTAACATCAAATAATTTGTAATTAAATTCCAGTCCTGATCAATTCGCTTTTCTTGTTTCCCCCTCAATCTGGCTGAGAGGAGATCAAGCTGTTTGTAGTTGAATATTTTTTGATACCATAAATTTAAATCTGGAGTATCAGGCATTTTCCATAGCCTAGCGAAAACAATTCTCGCTGCTGTAACCAGAAATAGCAACGTCCTCTTATTCTTAGCTAAGAACTTTGAGTCAAATCTGTTTGTCATATTTAAGAGATAAAAGGCCGGGTCCATAGAGAATGTTATTTTATATATTTCTTCCATTGTCTGATGTATTTTCATCCAAAACTTCTTTGTACGAGGACGTGACCACCATGTATGAAAAAAACTACCAATGTTTTCATTGCATTTCCAGCACTTGTTATTTCCTGTATGGTACATTCGATTAATTTTGTCGGGGGTCAAACAAATCCTGTACAGCATTTTTAAATAGTTTTCTTTGATTTCTTGCAGAGTTGAAAATTGCATGGTACTTCTCCATGATGCATCCCATTCATCTAATGGGATATTACGTTGTAGGTTTTGGGCCCATTTGATCATCACTTCCTTGACCTCTTCATCTTCCAGTTTTTTAGAGTTTAGATATTTATAAAATAGAGAAACTTTCTGTTTGGTTTTTAAAAAAATTATTTTTTCAAACTCAGTATATGATTTTTGACACACAAACCCTTCCAATTTAGAGTCCATTTTGAATCTTTCTTTTATCTGAAGGTAGGGGAACCAGTTTAATGAGATACCCTCGTTATGTAGCTCATCACACGCTTTCAATCTGACATCATCCGGGGCTTTTATTAGCAATAAATCTTTGTATCTAATCCATTCTCCTTTAGGTTTATCTGCCCATTGTCCAAAAAAGGCTTCTTGCGGCGATACCCACAAGGGAATTTTTGAGTATAGCGTTTTCTTCATTGTTTTCCAAATTCTAATTAATGACTTCCTCACGTAGTGATTAGTAAATTCTGTGTCAATCTTGTCTTTATTGTACCAAAGATAAGCATGGAAGCCAAAACGCATATTGACACCCTCTAATGCTAGCAACCTATTATCTTTTAGCGATATCCAATCTTGCAGCCAAACCAAAGCATTCGCGTAATAATATAATCTAATGTCAGGTAATCCAAAGTACCTTTTTCCGGTCTTTCTGATAGCAGCTTCCATCTTACTTTTGGTTTTCTTCCCGCCCAAATATATTTAGAGATTTCTTTATTCCATATTTTAAACACTTTGTCATTAGTCATGATCTGCAAATTTTGGAACAAAAAGTTAATTTTAGGTAGAATATTCATTTTGATAGTAGCAATTCTACCCAAAAAAGATAGCTTCAATTCGGTCCATCTTCTGAGATCCGAAGTAATCTCTTTCCAGATTGTTCTCAAATAAGTCTTTATTTTTTTCGGTGATCCATATACCCAAATATTTAATTTTCCTTTGTATCTCACATCCTGTTAATTTTACCAATTCTTCCTTGTCATGATTATTCATGTTCTTTACCATAAGGTAAGTTTTGCTCTTATTGATTTTTAGACCAGCAGCTTCACCAAAAGTTTGTATTTCTTTCGTAAGTTCACGGATTCCTGTGATAGGTTCCTCGATTAAAAAAGAAGATCATCCGCAAATGCACGTAGTTTGAATTCCTGTCCTTTTATCTTGATTCCTCTTATACCAGGGTTTTGTCTTACTGTTATATTTAGCGTTTCAAGTACAGCAATAAACAGCAAAGGAGAAATTGGGCAGCCTTGCCTAGTCCCTTTCTTAATACAAATAACTTCAGTCAGTTCCCCATTCACGATTATTCTTGCACTTTGTTTCTTATAGATGGCCTGTATCCAAGAAATGAAGTTATCTCCACAACCCATTTCCTGAAGTGTACACAACATAAAGGGCCATCGAACTTTGTCGAAGGCCTTTTCGGCATCTAAGAACAAAGTAGCTAACTGTTTATCCTTTCTCTTTTCATAATATTCAATGGCATTTAACACAATTCTGATATTTTGCCTAATATGCCGATTAGGTAAGAAACCATTTTGATCGGGATGAATTATGTTACTCAGTACTTTCTTGAATCTCTCGGCCAATATCGTAGAGAAGATCTTATAATCTGTATTGAGGAGTGAAATGGGTCTGTAATTTTCAGGTAAAGTAGGATCTCTGTCTTCTTTAGGGATCAACACAATGTTTGCGCTTTCCCATGTTTCCGGAATACCACTTACCGTAATTTCATTTAAGACTCTAGTTAACACCGGTGCAATATCATCAACTAACATTTTGTAGAATTGCGCAGTGTAACTGTCCGGACCAGGGGCTTTAGAAGCTTTCAACTTGTGGATGGCCTCCTTCACTTCCGTAATAGTAATTTCCTGGTTCAAAAGGGTTCTTTGATCATCAGATATTTTTAAGGTCTCATGCCATTCTAAATACGATTTGGCATTCCGGAGCTCTACCTCATGGCTCTTATCTTCTTCATAAAGCTGGGAAAAAATTTCTGAAAAACTTGTTTGATTTCTTTATTTAATGTTATCCCCTTCTGGTTTTTCTGTATCTTAAGAATTCTTCTTTTTTCTCTTTCTTTCTGAAGCTTGTGGGCCAGCCATTTACCCAGTTTGTTGGCATGCTCGATGTGATTAAGTCAGCAATATCTCAATGTCTTTTCCACCTCCCCAATATTCCTCACAGCAATCTGATTCTGCAGTGATTTAATCTCAAGCTTTAACTCGTTGTTTGAAGTATCAGATCTAAATTCATTTTCCTTTTCTCTTAATCTATCCAATAGTTTGAAAAGTTGTTTGTTTTCCAATTTCTTCTTGTGGGTTCCCAAACTTATCAAGTGTCCTCTGATGACTGCCTTGGCAGTGTCCCAAACTGTCTTCAACTGGATGTCCTCTTTAATATTTTCATCAAATAATATTTTTCATCATTTAATATTTTCATCAAAAAAGCTTTGTAAGATGTTTTTCAGTTTAACAACTATCGCATCGTCTCTGAGCAGGTTCTCGTTGAGTTTCCAGTTGTATTGTTTACGCTGTCTAATTTTTAGATGAAGGAGGATCGGATTGTGATCAGAAGTTATTTTAGGTAATATTTCCATCTTATTTACGACAGTGTGTAACAATTTAGAAATCAAGAAATAATCTATTCTAGATGAAGTTTTATGTCTATCCGAAAAGAAGGTAAAACCTTTTTCTGAACCATATTTAAATGTCCAAACATCTAGTAAACTATGATCATCCATCAACTGGAAAAAATTTCTTGGCAGCTTACCCTGCGACTTCTTCACCTTTCCTGTATTGGATCTATCCTCTACAGGATTAAAGACACCGTTAAAATCTCCGAGAAGCAATATATTTTTCTGTGATCTTTCTTGAACGTACTCATCGATCTTTTTCTTGATAACACTATAGAATTTTCCTTTATTTTCAAGAGGTGCATATATCGCCACTAATAACATAGTGAAATCTTGAATGTTTAAGTCCACATAAATAGTGCCCCTCTGGATCTGAATAGATTTCCGTCACATTGTATTTGTTCTTTATATAAACCACTACTCCTCTTTTTCTTGAAATCTGGTCAAGAGAGAGAAATAGAAAAAATAGAAAATCCTATATTAAAGAATATATTAGAAATATGAAGAAAAACATGGAAAAAATGCCAGCTATCTCACCATTAACTCCTGTAGTGATAATGGAAAAATTCCCAATAAATCTGAGGAATGAATTAGAGCAGGAATTTAAAAAGCAGGGAATGTATAAGTTAAAAGAGTGGATGAATATAATGATGAATAAAGATAGAATAAAGGAGAAACTGCAGGGTACTGTCATTGCTTAATTACATTCAGCTGGAGCAGTGGACAAGGAATTGGAAAAGCAATAACAAAGATTTTAAAGAATACACTAGATTTGAACAAATGATTAAGCAAAGAGATGATATGGAAGAAAATGGAATATCAAAGGGTACCACAAGAGAAATATACAAAATATTGTCAGAAGATGAAGATGAATATCTTAGAAAAATATGGGAGGAAGAATTATTACAAAAAAATAGATATTCAAGACTGGGGGGAAATTTGGAATCAGCATCATTTCAAAAATGTATCTGTAAGGATAAAAGAGAATTATTATAAATTGGTTTGGAGATGGTACCTAACACCAGTGAGGTTAAACCACATGGACAAGAATCATTCAAGGTTATGTTGGAGGGGTTGCCAAGAGATTGGCACATATATTCATATGTGGTGGAATTATGAAGATGTACAGAAATTTTGGCAAATGGTGTTTAAAGTGATAAAAGAAATAACAGGAATTGATTTACAAATGTGTCTGAGTATAGTGTTATTATCTATATTTGATAAAGTTAATTGTACCCAGACAATGAAGGAGTTAATTACAAATTTATTAACTGCAGCAAGGCTAATTATATTTAGAAAATGGAAAACTCAAGAAGACTTTCAAATAAAGGATTGGTATAAAG
Organism: Ctenosaura bakeri; assembly: GCA_948474755.1. Lineage (NCBI taxonomy): Eukaryota > Metazoa > Chordata > Lepidosauria > Squamata > Iguanidae > Ctenosaura > Ctenosaura bakeri. The sequence continues at coordinate 255,920 of CAOLHI010005084.1, forward strand.
AAGTGTGCAAAATTGTGATCAATGATAAGTTAACATGTCGAATTAAGGTTTAAAAAGGGATAATGAAAAGGAATGATTTTGAAGCGATATGGAAAATATTTGTGGAAAAGCCTTTAATAAAAGAGGGAAGTGTCACACCTCCACAAGAGGAATTACAATTTTGGAAAGCAGAGTAAGCTGAAATATAATTGACTCTGGGAATGGGTTCACATTTAGGGTTATTGTTTATGGTTAATAACTGAATGGTATTATGGTATTAGCAATGTTGAAAAGAATAGATTTAAGAATTAAATTATTATAGCAATAATGAGTACAAAGAGAAAGAGATTTAGATACATGAAATAAAAATATATAATCAGTGTGATACATAATATATTGAATAAGTATATGATGATAAAGGATCTGGAGAGAAATAGTAATGTAAGCTATTTATGTTGTAATTTTTTTCTTTTCCACATTTATGTTATTCACGTGATGTGTTTATTTTATTCCGTTATGTATTGTTCTTTTTCTTTAATATATATATATATATATACACATATATATATACACACATACATACATACATACATACATACATACATACATACATACAGAATGCATCTGAAGGTAGTATGGAGGATTGGGAGCCTGGGATACTTTTTTTTAAAAATTAATCTTTTTTTATTTTATTTTATTATTACACCTTAAATTACAAAAACAATTTAACATTCAAATCACAGACATTATTTTCCAAAACCATCTTTTCATACTCCTTCCAATCCCTGTCTAAAATCTTTCATCGTTCCTTCATTCTTCTATCTGGTTACCACCCATCACACTCCTGTCATCCACTTTCACATACTTTCTTCTTTTATTTACACCCTTCTACTTCCTTCTCTGATCTTATTAACCATCTATCTTCATTAATGTCTGTCATATTACCTATCTCACAGTCTAATCCATATTTTTCCCCACACACCCCTCCCCCTCCCCCCAATGGCTTAGCAGAGGTTTAATTAATTCTTCTCATATAGAAAAGTCAGAATGTGGGATATGGATTAAATTACATTATTGATTTCACTGTACTCCATATCCTCTTTAAGTTTTATAAGCAATAGTTCCCCCCTTTTTCCCCCCCCGTTCCTTCAATAGTCTCATAAATTTTAAATCTTCTTTCCCTAAAAATATCAAACAATAAATTTTCAGCCAGGTATTTATCGACTTTGTTTATATTCCAAATTGTTTTGTCTTTCCATCCTAATACTAATACAGCTTGTGCTGCTTTTAATATATTTGTAATGTTTTTCCTCATTATTTTTCAGCTCTTTATCCTTTAAATTTAATGTTATAAAGTCTCCCTATTCCGTTGTATATCCTTACCTTATTTTAAATTTAATTTTAACCTTATCCCAAAATTTTTAAAAAGGGACATTCCCACCACATATGTATATGTATGTATGTATGTATGTATATATATATATATGCCTTTAGCCCCCCAACTGTGCCAACACTTTGAGGATAATTTTTTAAAATATGCTAATTGGGAAGGTGTTCTATACCATCAGCCAATCCATTTTTGTTGTTGTTCTTTTTCCTAGTATTCTTATTTTTTTTTTTTCTTTATCCATATTTATCCCCCCTTTCATTTTTAAATATCTTTCCCAATTTACCCTTCCAATTAGGACTCTATTCTATTACCTAACATTCCTCTATATAGTTGTCCAATCATACATTTACCCTAACTTCTTTTTAATGATCTCCTCGAGTGGGGTTGCATTAACCGGATTTGAATTTTTGATTATTTCATGTAGCGAATGATTTATTCAAACTGTGTGTAGCAAATAATTCTTACCTATTAAATTAGTAAGTCTGTCTATTCCCCATGGCCTTCCTTGTTCATCAAGGAGATCTCCTAACACTCTCCTTCATTATTTAATTTCTTTAATATTCTCCCCAAATCTTCACTATTGCTTATGTTCAAACTCTCTAGAGGGTACAGTTTTGGATTTTCTATTTTCATTATTTTTTGCCATTTACCCCATATTTGATTGTTTAAACTTGTGGGGCCAATCAAATTGCCTTTTACCTTCTGCTCCATACCGCAGGGTCTCATCAATGAACTATATTTCCATATTACTAATTAATCTTTCTATCCTTACCCATTTTTCCTTACGTTCATATTCAAATTCTAGGAATCTATTCATTTGGGTGGCTTCGAAATAATTCTCCAAAAACGGGGCACCCCAACCCCCATCCTCTTGGTGTCCGTACAATAATACATTAGTAATTCTAGGTTTCTTACCTCCTGATATCCATTGTTTAATTGTTCTGTCCCATCTTCTTATTACTTTAATGGGGATTCTTACTGGTATCGTTTGAAATAAATATAAAAATTTGGGTAGTGTCATCATTTTAAACATTCTTACTCTTGTTAGCATATTCCATTTTTTACTTGACCATTTATTCATGTTTATATTTATTTTTTCCCACAATTGATTGTAATTCCCTTGAATAATATTATTCACATTTTTCAATATATATACTCCTAAATACTTTGTTTTTTTAATCCCTAACTTTAAATCAGTAATAAATTTTATTTTCCTCTGTTCTTTCCAGTTAGTGTTTAAAAACATTATTTCTGATTTATGCATATTTATTGTTAGGCCAGATAACTTCCTAAACTTCTCAATTATTTCTACACATCTGAAAGGCTCCTGTGTAGTTATCAATGCATCATCCGCAAATAGATTCAATTTCAGTTCCTCCTTACCAAGTTTATAGCCTTTTATTTCTTTTTCATCTCTAATTTCATTTGCTGGTGGCTCTATTGCTAACACAAATAATTAGGGGGAGAGGGGGCAACTTTGTTTCATTCCACTATTAATCTTAATATTTCTTGAATTGGGAGCCTGGGATACCACAAGCAGTATAACATACCCAACATAATACAATTTGCTGGGGCCAGGATATTTGCTGAGGCCATTTCCTACCCTGAAGGAGGATGTGTGAAAAAATGGTAATGGTTTTTTCACAGGGTGGACAAAGGAATCTGGAATGGGCCAATTGTTTTAACTTAGGTGACAAAACATTGATGGGAGTCGTGACAATCTCTTAAAGACTGGTCAGGTAGAGGGCATAGGAAAGATTTCCATAGGGCAACATCTATGGATGGTCTCTGATTGCTTTACTTGAGCAGTTTTGTCTTCTATTTTTCTCAGGAGTGCTCATAGCCTACACTCTTGAAAGTTTTATCACAACCCCATTAGCATCAAGACTTTCCTGCCTAATCCTCTCTGAATGTATTACCTGATCATATTTGAGGTCATCCTGACCTGGCAACATGCTTACAGCCAGTGCACCTTCAGACATGTTTTTCAGCCATAAATATGTCCAATTATGAAAATAGCACATTCTACAGAGTGGGGAAAGGGGTAGTGTGGTAATAATAAGTAGATATAACTTTTTTTTCCATCTGGATAACATTCGCTTGCTTGCTTTCTGATCTAGAGTTCTTGGATGAAATAAGACAAACAAGACACCTCAGTCTTTTTTCCGATTTTACTGTTCTCTTGACATCCAGAGAATGCCATTTATTTTCTAACGGATATACTAGATTCAGGTAGAATGTTGGTAACTCCAAGGATTGAGTTTCTGCTCTCCTTAAGATCAACTTTTCCAAGAAAGATGGATCAATAATTAAAGACAGCTTTTCCTTGTCAAATCTGCAGACATTTGGATTGACTGATAAGGAAGCTGGTTCTGACACTCTTCTGGCTGATGTCATTGTCACTAAAAATATACAGTCTTTCCTCCACATTTGTGAGGGCTCGGGATATAGAACCCTTGTGAAAGTGGAAAAATTGCGAATAACTCCATCTGCTCCCCCTTCCATTCCTTGTCAGGGCTCTCCTCTTCCCATTCCCATGCAAAACACAAGAGAATGAGGGGGGAAGTCTCCCACAAGCCTTCCTTTCCTTCTCTGGAGTTCCCCCTCCTTCCTATGCATTTTTCCCCAGTGCAGAGAAAATTAATGAGAAGAAGAGGGGGAAACTCCACCCCATTTCCTTCCATTTTGCCTCAGCATGAGTTCTCCACACTGCAGCAAAATGCACAGGAAAGGGGGGGACTCTACAGAAGTAAAGGAAGGCTCTTTGGAGCCTTCCCACCCACCCCATTCCCTTCTGTTTTGCTTCAGCACGAATTCTCTGTGCTGGGGCAAAATACATGGGAAGGGGAGGGGGAAACTCCAGAGGAGGAAAGGAAGTGCTCACGGGAGCCTTCCCCCACACCCATTTCTTTCTGTTTAGCCTCAGAGAGCTTGCCATGGGGCAAAATGCATAGGAATAGGAAAAGCAGAATTTGAGGTGGGAAGCATGCATGCTTGTAAATAATCAAATTCATGAATGTCAAGCCTGTAAATGTGGAGAGAGGATTGTAACTTTAAAAGATAGCATCCTCAATGAACACTCTTTTAGTGGTTCAAATGGCACTCTGGAATAAAGTATTCAACACTAAGTTTAAGTCCAATGAGGGAAACCTGTGTCACTCCTCTTAGAAACCTTTTCAGGTGAGGGTGTGCTATCAAGGACTTTTCCTCAATATCTTTAATTGTAGCTAATGCTGACACCTATCTCTTCAGGGTATTTGGATGTAAACATTTGACTAGTTCCATTTGCAGAAAAGCCAGCATCTTCTTGATCTGTACTGGCCCAACATCAACTGCATTTTCAGCACACCATTTTCTAAAGACATCAGAGAAGAACAAGAAGGACAAGAAGTGGAAGAAGACGAAGATTTACCTAGGAAAGAATTATACTCTTAATTATAATCTTCAAAAAAGTTAGACTGAATTTACAAAGAAAGAATGGGTTTAAAAATCTTGTCTTGGAATATTAAAGAACTGAACACTTTACAGAAAAGGGGAAAAAATCTATCACCATGGAAAAAAGAAGCTAGATGTTATCTGTCTTCAAGAGACAAGGATAAAAAAAGGAAGATCCAAATTGATTCAAAATAAAAAAAATAGGTAAAGAATTCATCTCATTATCTGAAAAGAAAAGGAATGGAGTGATCATACATATCAATCATAAAATAAAAACTAATGAAATCTTCAGAGATAATGATGGGAGCTATATCGGCGTGGAAATTCACTGGCAAGACCAGAAGATCTTACTAACGGGAGTGTACGGCCCATGTGACAACAAAGATAAATTTTATAAGGAATTGTTGACAGAATTGGAGAAACATGACTACGTAAACATTATTGCAATGGGGAATTGGACGAGAGTAATCAACCCAAGCATAGATAGAAAATCAGATAAGAAGTTAAAAAAAAAGAAGGGAAATTGCCCCATTACTTTCAAAGATTAATGGATAATAAGGAATTAAATGTTTTATGGAGAAATTTATATGGAGCAAGTAAAGAATATACTTTATACTCCAATACTCAAAAATCTTTAGCAAGACTAGATCTATTCTTAGTATCTAAAACTTTACTTAAAAATGTGAGAAAAATGTAAACGTTTCCCAGGAATCTCTCTGATTACAGTGCAATTTTGATGATATTAAAGAAAGAAAAAAGAGAGTTTAACTGGAAATTAAATGACAGACTATTACAAGATAAAGTGATTATAGGGAAAGCTAAAACAATGTTGCAATGATATTTTCTAAAGAACTGTAATGGACAAACAGATATTAAAACAGATATTAACATTTGGGATGTTTCTAAAGCTGTTATGAGGGGGTTCTTCATACAGCAGAATCTTGAACTTAGCAAGAAAAGAAGAGAAAAACAACAGTGAATCAATGAAGAAATTAAACAGAAGGATAAAGAATTAAGTGAAGACCCCTCCAAAAGGCAATAATTAAAGAGATACAAATTTTTCAGAAGCAGATGGATATGGAAATAATGATGGAGATGGAAAGAAACCTGTTATATCTTAAGCAAAAACAATTCGAATTTGCCAACAAACCTGGAAGGTGGTTGGTTGTCCAGTTGAGGAAAAAGCAGCCAAGAAATATAATTCTGAAAATCCAAGTGGGAAAACAAATCTTCATAAAATCAGAAGAAATAAAGAATGCTTTCCCAAAATATTATTTAGACCTATACAAAAAGAAAAATATAAAGAGAATTTGGAGAAATGTATAAATTAATGACAAAGGCATTGATGAGCAACAACAACTACTGAATAGATCAATTTCCCTGGCAGAAATCACTGAAGCAATACGGAAAAGTAAACAAGTAAACAAGGCAAAGCTCTTGGCCTTGACGGGTTCACAGCTAGTTATTATAAGATTCTGAAGAGAATCTAATCCTTCCATTACAACAAACAATGAAGGCTGTTTTAGAAGGCAAAGTTCCTCAATCTTGGTGAGAAGCTAATATCATTGTTATCCATAAAGAGGATTGGGATCCATCATATTCTAAAAACTATTGACCAACTTCACTGCTGAATGTGGATTACAAAATCTTTATGTCAATTATGGCCACTAGACTTGCGACAATTTTAAAAGAGAGAATCCACAATGACCAAAGGGGATTTCTCCAGGGACAATATCTGAAAGATAATACAAGATTGTTGTGGACATTTTAGAACGTTTTGAAAGACATTCAAAATTCAAAAAAGGAGATTTCAATTACCTGGATATATGCTGGCAGTCAAACTCTGCCAAGACAGCAAGGTCCAGCAAGTTTCTTGCTTGTCTTGCAAACAACTTCATGGTCCAGAAGGTGGAAGAGGCCACAAGGGGATCAAATATTCTAGATCTGGTCTTGACCAACAGGGATGACCTTGTGAATGAGGTAGAAGTGGTTGGATCTTTAGGGGGGAGTGACCATGCCCTGTTGGAATTTAGCATTCAGTGGGAAGGAGAAGATAAGGGTAGCCAGACACTCATCTTAGATTTTAAAAAAGCAGACTTCTGTAAACTTAGGGAGCTGCTGGCTGGAATTCCGTGGTCAGGAATAGTGAAAGGGAAAGGAGTTCAGGAGGCATGGGAGTTCCTTAAAAAGGAGATGCTGAAGGCACAGTCTAAAACAGTGCCATTAAGGAGGAAAAATGGAAGGCATCTGAAGAAACCAGAATGGTTGACTAAAGAACTCTCAGCTGAGCTAAGAGTTAAGAGAAACATGTATAGGAAATGGAAGAAGGGGGAAACCACCAAAGAAGAATTTAAGCAAGTAGCTAGGAGATGTAGGGAGGAAGTCAGAAAGGCTAAAGCACAGAATGAGCTTAGGCTGGCCAGAGACATTAAAAACAATAAAAAGGGTTTTTTTAAATATGTCCGCAGCAAAAGGAAAAAGAAGGAGACAGTAGGGTCGCTACGCAGAGAAGATGGCGAATTACTCACGGGGGGAGAGAAAAGGCAGAGCTACTTAACACCTTCTTTGCCTCCGTATTTTCCCAGAAGGATACAAGCACTCAACCTGGCGGTTGGGGAGCAGGGGAGGAAGCAGAGGAAATGAGGCACATAATAGGTAGAGAGGTGGTACAGGAATACCTGGCCGCATTGGATGAATTCAAGTCTCCAGGGCCAGATGAATTGCATCCTAGGATATTAAAAGAGCTGGCAGAGGTCATTTCGGAACCGCTTGCTATAATTTTTGAGAAATCTTGGAGGACAGGAGAAGTTCCAGCAGATTGGAGGAGAGCAAATGTTATCCCCATCTTCAAGAAGGGAAAAAAAGAGGACCCAAATAATTATCGCCCAGTCAGCCTGACATCAGTACCCGGAAAGATCCTGGAGCAGATCATTAAGCAGTCAGTTTCTAATCATTTAGAAAGCAACGCGGTAATCACGAGAAGTCAACATGGATTTCTCAAAAATAAGTCATGCCAGACTAATCTTATCTCTTTTTATGACAGAGTTACTAGCTTGATAGATGAAGGGAGTGCTGTGGATGTAGCATATCTCGATTTCAGTAAGGCCTTCGACAAAGTTCCCCATGACATTCTTGCAACGAAGCTAGTAAAATGTGGGCTGGACAGGGCTACCGTTAGTTGGATTTGTAATTGGTTGACCGACCGAACCCAAAGGGTGATCACGAATGGCTGCTTTTCGTCCTGGAGAGAAGTGACTAGCGGGGTGCCACAGGGTTCTGTCCTAGGCCCAGTGCTGTTTAATATTTTTATCAATGACTTGGATGAAGGAATAGAGGGCATGCTCATCAAATTTGCAGATGACACCAAATTGGGAGGGGTTGCTAATACGCCAGAGGACAGGATCAAAATTCAAAATGACCTGGACAGATTGGAGAGCTGGGCCAGGGCAAACAAAATGAAATTCAACAGAGAGAAATGTAAGGTCCTACACTTAGGCAGAAATAATGGAATCCACAAATATAGGATAGGGGACACGTGGCTGGATAGCAGTACGTGTGAAAGGGATCTAGGAGTCTTCATAGACCACAAGCTGAACATGAGTCAGCAGTGTGATGCGGCAGCCAAGAAAGCCAATGCAATTCTTGGCTGCATCAATAGGAGTATGGTGTCTAGATCGAGAGAGGTACTGGTACCACTCTACTCTGCTTTGGTTAGACCCCATCTTGAATACTGTGTCCAGTTCTGGGCACCCCAATTCAAGAAGGATATTGACAAGCTGGAGCAAGTCCAGAGGAGGGCAACCAAAATGGTGAGAGGCCTGGAAGCCATGCCCTATGAGGATAGACTTAGAGAGCTGGGTATGTTTAGTCTGCAGAAGAGGAGGTTAAGAGGGGACATGATAGCCATGTTTAAATATTTGAAGGGATGCCACGTAGAGGAAGGAGGGGACTTGTTTTCTGCTGCTCCAGAGACCAGGACAAGGAGCAATGGATTCAAGCTGCAGGAAAGGAGATTCTACCTGAACCTCAGGAAGAACTTCCTGACAGTCAGGGCTGTCCGGCAGTGGAATCTGCTGCCTCGGAGTGTAGTGGAGTCTCCTTCCTTGGAGGTTTTTAAGCAGAGGCTTGATGGCCATCTGTCGGGATTGATTTGAGGGTGTTCCTGCATGGCAGGGGGTTGGACTGGATGGCCTGTGTGGTCTCTTCCAACTCTGAATTTCTATGATTCTATGATTCCAAAAGAAAGCTGGCAATGATTTTCCTTGACATTGAAAAGGCTTTTGATAGTGTGGACTGGCAAAAAGATATACAAGAATTCTTATGGGAAGGGAAAAAACCAAGAGCAAAACTTAAGACCATTCAAGATGCAAAAGAAAGAGGAGGATTCTCTCTCTCTCATTTGAAATTGTACTGTTTTGCGTGCTGTTTGGATTGGATAAAGGAATGGATAACTTTAAAGAATACTAGACTTTTATCTTTAGAAGGAAAAGATCTGTGTTTTGGTTGGCATGCGTATTTGTGGAATGATAAAGAAAAAGTTCACAAGAACTTTAATAATCACTATATAAGAAGATCTCTTCTGAAAGTTTGGAAAATTATTAAGGCAAAATTCTTTTTATATACCCCATTATGGATCTCGCCACAAGAAACCTTTTAGAGGCTGGGGAAGAACTCAAGAGGGGCTTTGCTGCTGGCCACACCCTCTTGCCTGGCCTTAAAAGAGGCTGGAGAAGAAATCAAGAGGGGCTTTGCTGCTGGCCACACCCTCCTGCCTGGCCTTACAAGAGGCTGGGGAAGAACTCAAGAGGGGCTTTGCTGCTGGCCACACCCTCCTGCCTGGCCTTTAAAAGAGGCTGGGGAAGAACTCAAGAGGGGCTTTGCTGTTGGCCACACCCTCCTGCCTGGCCTTTAAAAGAGGCTGGAGAAGAAATCAAGAGGGGCTTTGCTGCTGGCCACACCCTCCTGCCTGGCCTTTGAAAGAGGCTGGGGAAGAACTCAAGAGGGGCTTTGCTGCTGGCCACACCCTCTTGCCTGGCCTTAAAAGAGGCTGGAGAAGAAATCAAGAGGGGCTTTGCTGCTGGCCACACCCTCCTGCCTGGCCTTACAAGAGGCTGGGGAAGAACTCAAGAGGGGCTTTTCTGCTGGTCACACCCTCCTGCCTGGCCTTTGAAAGAGGCTGGAGAAGAAATCAAGAGGGGCTTTGCTGCTGGCCACACCCTCCTGCCTGGCCTTAAAAGAGGCTGGGGAAGAACTCAAGAGGGGCTTTGCTGCTGGCCACACCCTCCTGCCTGGCCTTAAAAGAGGCTGGGGAAGAACTCAAGAGGGGCTTTGCTGCTGGCCACACCCTCCTGCCTGGCCTTTGAAAGAGGCTGGGGAAGAACTCAGAGGGGCTTTTCTGCTGGCCACACCCTTCTGCCTGGCCTTATAATTAGGAGAGGGAGGGAGGAAGGAAGGAAGGGTAGGAGTGGGTGGGGGTGTGGGCAGGCAGGGGGTATTTTTTTGTGATGGGGGCGACTGGATGTAATGGAAGAACAACGGGGAACGACAATAAGTACTGTGCTGGGCAAAGGGAGATATGGTGATAGCAGGGCAAAATGCCATTACAGGGGAAGGAGAGATAGATGCTTAATACCTATCTCACCTTCCGTTCGCCCTGCTACCCCAAGGTGTCTGGAGAGCGAACCAAACCACCCACAGAACCTTTCCTTGCTCCTGTGCAATGTCAGGTCAATGAAAAAGAAAACTCATATCATCCATGACCTTTTAAAGGATGAAGACGCTGACCTGGCATGCTTTACAGAGACCTGGCTGGAAGACGATAGTGCCACAACCTGGGTCCAGGCCTTGCCAGCCGGATACTCTGTCAGTGAGCAGGTAAGGGGAAGTGGGCGGGGGGCGGAGTAGCCTTGGTTTACAAAGACAATCTTATGCTGACCAGGATACCTGTCCGGAAAACAGACCACTTCGAGTGTATCTACCTGAGCCTGAAGGCAAGGGATAGTCTAGGAATTCTGTTAGAGTACTGACCACCCCGCTGCCTAACAGACTCCCTGGCCGAGCTGACAGAGCTGGTGTCGGAGTTGGTGTTGGAATCGCCCAGACTTTTGGTTCTGGGCGACTTCAATGTTTCATTTGAGACCAGTTTAACAGGTGCAGCTCGGGAGTTCGTAGCATCCATGACAAACATGGACCTATCCCAGTTAGCCTCTGGGCCAACACATTGTGCAGGTCATACCCTTGATGCGGTCTTTAGTACGGAACGGGCACAGCCATGGGTGGAGATAACAACTACTACCACCTTGTCATGGACAGATCATTTCCTGGTCAGGGTTAGACTAATGGTTGCTATCCGCCCCTGCAGGGGTGGTGGACCTATTAGAATGGTCCGCCCTCGAAGGTTAATGGAACCTATTGGATTCCAGAAAGCCCTCGAGGGTCTTATGGTTGGTATCGCCGGTGATCCTGTCGAAGCCCTGGTTAATACCTGGAATTGTGATCTTACCAGGGCTATCGACACGATTGCTCCCAAGCGTCCTTTCCAGCCTGCTGTAAACCGTAATCCTTGGTATACAGTAGAACTTAGGAATATGAAGCAGGCTGGACAACGACTAGAGCGCAATTGGCGGAAATCTCGACTCTTATCTGACAGGACACACTATAGAGAATTCCTTCATTCCTATGGAGTGGCAATAAATGCAGCGAAGAAGACCTTCTTCTCTGCACGTATTGCGTCTGCGATTTCTCGTCCAGCAGAGCTGTTCAGGGTGGTAAGGGATCTGACTCAGATACCCACTCCCCTGAACTCGTTGTTAGAACCTAACGTAGCTTGCTGTGACGCCTTGAATAATCATTTCGCAGATAAAATCTCTCAGATAAGAGCCAACTTGGATGCCGGTGTTATAGCAGAGGTCACAAATGGAGTGTCCAGCAACCCCATGAACAAGATTATACTGGATCAGTTCCAGTCAGTGAGTACCGAGGACGTAGACAAGCTCCTTGGAAAGGTAAGAAGGACAACTTGCCCTCTTGATCCCTGCCCTTCATGGCTGGTCGTCCAGGGAGGAGCTGCAATTAAGACCTACTTAAGATATATTATTAATGCATCCTTCAGGGAGGGCAATTTTCCAGCTTGTTTAAAAGAAGCGATTATATGGCCGCTTCTAAAAAAGCCCTCCCTAGATCCCCTGGATATGAATAATTACAGATCAGTCTCCCATCTTCCATTTTTAAGCAAGGTGATCGAGAGGGCTGTTGCCCTTCAGCTCCAAGCTGTCTTGGATGAAACAGATTATCTAGATCCATTTCAAACTGGCTTCAGGGCAGGATATGGAGTCGAGACTGCCATGGTCGCCTTAGTGGATGATCTACGCCTAGGTATCGACAGGGGAAGTGTGACCCTGCTGGTACTCCTAGACCTCTCAGCGGCTTTCGATACCATAGACCACGGTATCCTTCTGGAACGCCTGAGAGGGCTGGGGATCGGAGGCACTGCACTTAAGTGGTTCCGGTCCTATCTCTCAGGTAGATACCAGATGGTGATGCTTGGGGACAGCTGCTCCTCGAAAAAGGAGCTTAAATCTGGCGTCCCTCAGGGCGCCGTCCTGTCCCCAATGCTATTTAACATCTACATGAAACCGCTGGGAGAGATCATCAGGAGGCATGGAGCAAGGTGCTATCAGTATGCTGATGACACCCAGATATATCTCTCCATGCCTCGGATAACAGCATCAACTAAGGATGGCATCTCACCTCTAAATGAATGCCTAGAAGCAGTAATGGACTGGATGAGGAAAAACAGACTGAAGCTGAATCCAGATAAGACGGAGGTACTTGCTGTTAAGGGCCCCAGCCCAGGTATAGAGGTTTGTCAACCAGTTCTAGATGGGGTCACACTTCCCCTGAAAGACTGTGTCCGCAGCTTGGGAGTGCTCCTGGACTCGCCGCTTCAGATGACAGCTCAAATTGATGCGGCAGCGAGGAGTGCCTGCTATCAGCTTTGGCTGATACGCCAGCTGCGCCCCTTCCTGGACTTGGAACACCTAAAAACAGTGGTACATGCGCTGGTAACTTCACGGCTTGACTTCTGTAATGCACTCTACATAGGGCTACCCATGTGCTTAGTCCGGAAACTTCAATTAATTCAGAATATGGCAGCCAGGTTGGTCACCGGAAGATCTAAAACTGACCATATAACACCTATTCTGAAGTCTTTACACTGGCTGCCTATTAGTTTCCGGGCACAGTACAAGGTGTTGGTTTTTACCTTTAAAGCCCTTCATGGCTTGGGGCCAGCCTACCTGCGGGATCGCCTTCTCCCATATAATCGGCCCCGCACACTAAGGTCCTCTGGGAGGAATTTACTGCAGCCAATCAGAACTAGGTTGGCTGCGGTTACCCAGAGGACCTTTTCTTCTGTCGCTCCCAAGTTATGGAATGGCCTGCCGGAGGAGACCCGGCACATTACCAGTCTTGACTGCTTTAAAAAAGCAGTCAAGACAGTTCTCTTCCGACAGGCCTTCCCAGATTAGTGTTCCACCGCCTCTCATCATTGTCTTTTGCGTTAATCTTGTTTTTAATTTGTTTTAATTAACTAATATGTTTTAGGGGGATAGAAGGGTTGGAGGGTGGGGAGGATAGGGTGCATTTTAATGTTTTAATGTTTTTATATATTTTTGTAATGCCACCTCGATCCATTGGGAGAGGCGGGATAGAAATAAATTTTATTATTATTATTATTATTATTATTATTATTATTATTATTATTATTATTATTTATAAAGGAAAGAATATACTTTTTGATAAATGGATAACTTTTAATGATTTAGCGAAGTTTCAAGGAAAAGTCTCATTACTTAAGTATCAACAAGACATTCAAGAGGCATAGGCAACTCAGGGAGAAATGGAAATCTGAGTCTCATTTACATGGTTTCTTGGAAGAAAAATCTGATTTAGATAAGATCTTAACACAAGAGAATTCCAAGTTTATTTTTAAAATCTATAAAGCAAGCTACAGAGAAAGAAACAATCAAGACACAAATGATAAAATGGGCCCAGAATATAGGTCAACCACTAGAATTATGACAGTGGGAGAAAATATGGATTAAAAGATTAAAATTTACAGCTAATCAAAATATAAGAGAAAACATCTATAAAATGCATTATAGATGGTACTTCTCCCCAGAAAAATTATCTAGTACATATAAAAATTGTAAAAATGCTTGTTGGAAGTGTAAAAAAGAGAGAAGGGCCTTTTACCATACTTGGTGGTCTTGAAACAAATCTAAAAAGTTTTGGAAGTCTGTCCACTTAACTATTGAAAAGATTTTAAGGATTACATTTAAAATGGAACCAGAAATGTATGTTCTTGCTATGGTTAATGATAAAGTAGAGGAAAATTTTGGAAGACTTATTTTCTATATGACTGCGGCAGCTAGATAGTTATTTGCAAAAAAAAAAAAAAATAGAAATCAGAAGAGGTACCATCAGTAGATGGTTGTTGAAAGTATTTGATATGGCAATCATGGACAAGTTAACAATTTTGTTAAGAGATGGTTCTATAGATAATTATATAATTACTTGGGATCTGATTATTAATTTTCTCAGAAACAGTTATTCTGAAATAACAGTAGTTGGCTTCTCTGATTAAAAATTACACACACACACACACACACACATATATATATATAATGAGAAAATTATGATAGAATAAGATAAGAATTAAGAAAATGTTCAAGGATCTTTAACGATATAGCTTAGGAAATAACCAATGGCACTCAAGGGGAAGTTTTATTTTTGTTGTTGCATTTGTATAAGTTTACTGCCTTTGGTGTTTTTTTTTTTTCCTTTTCTTTTCTTTGTCCTTCTAATTTTTATAAACTAAGTTTTATTATCGGTAATTTTTCTCAAATAAAAATAGATTTAAAAAACTCACTTTGGATTTCCCAAAATTAATTTCTAGATCATTGGTCCAACAATAGTTCATGAAATTTATTAGAAGATGTTTCAATCTAGGCCTGGAGTGAGAAAAAATAACAGCATTGTCTGCATAAAACAAGACAGGAACTTTCCTTGCACCAAGCTTGAGCAGATGTCCTTCGGGGTCAGATAAGGCATTCTCAAGATCATTTATGTACAGATTGAACAGAGTGGGTGCAAGAATGCAACCCTGTCTGACTCCTCTGGGCATAGCAATTTCATTAGAGAGCACATCTAACTTGCATCTTACTATCACTATATAGAGCCTTTATGAGATATAAAAGTCTTTTATCAGCCAGGATCTTGTTCAGTTTTTCCCAAAGTTTGATTCTGGGGATTGAGTTGAAATCAGACTTCAGGTCCATAAAGGTGGCAGTTTACCTTGTAGAAATTTAAGATGTTTCTCTGCTAGCCAAGGAAGGAGAGCTTTAGATCAATGATTAAAACTTGGACAAAAAGAATGAATTGTACAGCCTGTCAAGATATTAAAGAGAATTCATACAAAATGCATTATAGATGGTACTTATTTTCAGAAAAATTATGTAAAATGTATCAGAAATATTGCAAATAAGTGTTGGAAATGCAACTCTGATGTAGACAATTTTTTTACATTTATGGTGGTCTTGTGAAAACGTTAAAAAAAATTCTGGAAAGATATTCATATACAAATTGAAAGAATACTGGGTCTACAATTTGAAATGTCACCTGAGTTATATCTATTGTGCATTATGGAGGACAATCTTGAAAAGAAAGCAGGTAAAGTATTATTTTATTTTTCAACTGCAGGGACTCTATCTAACTTTTTATCCTTTCCTTCCACTAATACCTTTTCTAATACCTTTCCTCCAAACAGTAGTTTGCCTTTAAATGGTGTGCTGATCAGATTAACCCTAGATTTCTGATCTACCTCCAATGCTTGAGCCATTAGGCTCTTCTACTAACTGTAATTGCTGAAATTGACCTTGCCACAAATGTGGTCACATTGTAAGATGCATCCAATACAAACTGACATGTTTTTCTAGTTTTTGCAGTGATTTTTGTAAGGTGCAAGCAATTATGTCTTTGGAATCCAGAATCTCCTGAAGTCATAACATGCCTACTTTATACATATCAAGGATGCCACAGATGCTCTGATGGCTAAGGCAGATGACTCATAAGCTTTTTTGGGGGTGCTGAATCTATCCTGTTCTTTTCTATTCACCATCTTTTAATAATGTGCTCCCCTCTTTAGGCAGGACTGAATGAGATATCAGGGTTGAGATAGGAGCATCCACTAGGGGGATAGAAAAGAGCTCCATCATGTCCTTTTCATACATGTACAGCTTTCTATTTTAATTTGTAAGCCATTTATTATTTAATGGATTTTCCCATTCAGTAACAATTAGATCTCAGGCAGTGGCATTTCAGGCAGTGACATTACATTATTCTATGTTGCGCCACTTGTACTCGTATGATCTATGAGTGGATTCCTTCCTAGAGGCTATGAGAAATGCCAGGATGGCAGTGTGATGAACAAATGGGCTCCGGTTGAAAGTGCAGTCCCAAGCTGAAGAAAATGGCCACGCGCGCATTGCATTAATGTAGGTTGAATTTGGACAGTGAAGTGAGGATTCTTTGGACTGTGAAATTGAGAACTCATGGAATGCTGATTTGGCCGGAGAAGAAAGTTTGCAAAAGTAACACACCTTTAGGCTGACAGCGCTGATGTTCTGACCCTACCTTACATGACTGAAAACTACTGAGGCATTTGATACATAGGACTGATGCATAGTGCATTTCCTGACAACATGATGCATGAGCTATTCTTCTCTTAGGAACCTTTTATTAATGAGGTACATAATGAAATGAACTATTCTTTTTAATTGCTTGATTGCCTTTACACAATACAAGTCTTGGAACCCTGACAACCATAAAAACATGTCTTTTCCTCAAGAAGTGAAGAACATGAGTATAAAGAGGGGAAGATTTTTAGCTTCTCTTTATGACTCTTCTGCCGGCAACGGAGGTCATCCATCCTTTTGGGAACGCTTGATCAACATTCAGCAAAAGGGACGGTGTGAGTATGTCCGTATGAATGAGTGTGTGAAAAGAGCTCTTGATACTTATGTGATTTTGTATCTTATGTCTCAATAAATGTTACATGCATAGTGTTTAAACCCAGATCTGGTTTCTCATGTGTCTCTATTGAAAATCCTATAGTCTGGGGTGGCTAGATCTCTCCCTGGATCAAAAGTACCAAATCAATCTCGGTGCATGACAAATTGGCGTAGTCAGCAGGATCCAGGGGAATTTCAGTCTTACCTTGGTGAAGGATGAATCAATCAGACACTGGGAATTGAATAAGATTTAAAAACCAAGCTTGGTCTCTCCTGAACCTTTTTGCTCATCCAAGTGCGTTCCTGTCCCAAACAGGATACCCTTCAATAAGAGGGTGAGGACTAAAGGAATACTTCGGCGGGGTTAAGGTGGGAGAGTGAGAAAACAGAGGGACGCCTCTGATTAACTGATTTTCTGAAAAACTGGTTGAAAAGAGTCAAAAGGAAATATGGCTCTTTTTGCAAAATGAAAGAATAGAAAGGGAAATGAGGAGGGAGATGGACTCGTTTACGGGAACCCTTTCTGTTCTGTGGAAGGAAATGTTTTGAAAGCCCTGTTAGACAAGGATTGTGGAGACAAGGTGGGGGATTGGAGAATAAATTTACAAAGAACTATAGTAACTAATAAGAGAACTGAGGAAGCATGGAAAAAATCTGTACAGTATTTTAAGGAACAGTTAAATAAAGATATGGGGAAAAGTGAAGAGAAACTGTTCAAAACTGTGGCTTTGTTTTGCCAGGTGGCCGATAATGCGGGAAGTTGGGAACAGACTAGAGTAAC